>JACBAD010001678.1:0-10943 GCA_014281905.1 Aspergillus hiratsukae
CAGTTGCAGGAGGGAGGAACCCCGCCAGGTCGGTGAAGCCTAATCCGCAGTGTGATCATCACGTGAGGCAACCCCAATAAAACTATCCCATAAATAATGCAGGCTATATAGTCAGAGCTTCGTCAGTTAAAACACCACAACCTACACCATTGTCTTGATCTTCATTTGAGACGTCTACAGCACTTAGTTCAAGACAGCGTATATCTACTCTGACGCAAAGCCGTCTTGTACGTGATCATTATCGGTATGTTATTTCTCAAATTAACAAGATGGGGAAGATTATAAGGATGATCATGGCCCCATGGGAATCTTCAAGACAAATCAAGCAACTGACTTCAATTCTTGGATGTCGTCCATATTTCACCCCATTCTCTCACCGCGGTTTCTTCTGATGAAACAGACCTGGTAAGTAGGATCTGTAACCTTTATAATCATTCTGTTAACGTGACTCCATAGAGCGATTCCCCAAACCTGAAAGTATTCAAGTGTATAAACATTTGCACCGGTATTGCCTTCCGTTTGCCCTTACGTTTGTACTTGAAGAACAGCGGCTGTCCACACGCCTTGAAGGACTTCCGGAACCGGGAGACCAGCTCCTTGCGGATCCATTGGGTGTCAATGGGAGGGCCAGGCCTGAAAAGCAGAACATCCACATCCTGCACCAGGATGCATGGCCTCGTCAGCACGATGAGATAGATAGATCTGGTTTCTTTACTGCACTCACCAAGGTTCGCCGGTCCTTTCTCACATAATTTTGGACCGCTAGGCCACCGACAATTGCAACCTTAGCACCCTGCAGTTCTGGCATCGCCTGTAGAGACCGGATGACCGCTCTTGCTGCAGCTCTGAGTGCGGCATTGAGGGCAATGTCAGACAAATGAGTCAAGCTCATGTTGAGAGTGGTTCCGTGGTTTTCGAGATATAGCTTGGAAAGGGAGTTGCAGAGCTTGATTAAATGAAGTTGGTAGTGACTGAGCCTGTGAAGAAGGGAATGGACCCTGTTATTTATTGTCATCGCCTGGTTCGAGAACCATTGCATCTTGATACAGATGTTCACTTTGAAACAAGGGTGAGGATATATATGGAGGCATGGCAAATGTACAAAGATCTTTTCTTTTTTTAATCCTTTATCAACATCATGTGGAGCGTACATTTTGTCTTAGTGATGGCAGACATGAGGGTGGTGTTATGAACCATCCTGATACAAGACATTATTAATTGAAAGCATTCATTATGCGTGATTGCTCTTACATACATTAGAGGGTGAAACTTCTTCTAAACAATCACGGAACAAGGTATAACAACATTATTCATTCAACGGATAAGCAAGTAAACATATGTATGCTCAGAATATGGCAATCAACAATAATAAGTCAACGAGTACAGGATAAACACAAAACACCTGCAAAGCCCACCCATCATTCCATCACGCATTCTGCTCCTCTTTCACCTCTTCTTCTTTCTTCCTCATCTGCTCTTCCTCCTCCTCCTCCTTCTTCTTCATCATCTCGTCATACTCTTTAAGTTCTTCACGCCATCCAGCTGGCATAATAGCTGCCGACGGCCAGGGACTCTTTTCGGGCACCTCGCCCGCCTCCCTCATCTCCGCCCCAAACCTCTCCTCGGCATCCCCATGCGTTCTTTCCCGTGGGGTTTCGGTCAGAATTTTAAACCAGCTTCGAGTACGAGGCGGAAGGTCCTCCAGTTTGAAGAGGCGGTGCTCATCCATCACTACCTCCATGTCGTTCAGCAGGGTATCCCACTGGAGCCCTCTGATAGTCTCTTCCGGGTGATTGTCCCGGAAGAACAGGAGGGTCAGCGACTCGGCGTAGCGCGCTGGCGAGGGGATCTTGACCGGATAATCCGCGTCGACAACGCGGCCTCGCTGGAATTCAATGGCAACTTTTGGAAGACGCTTATCCTTGACTGTCCAATAATCGGGGTCATTAGCGGGTGGTATTCCCAGCGGGATCTCGGGCGCTCCCCACAGCAGCTCGGACTTCTTGTAGAGTTCCAGCGTGTACCATTCGCGAGGATTTGGGCCGTATTGCTCGGGTTTGTAGCAGTCCAAGGGGCCGAGGTCCACAATATTGAAGTGCGCGTAGGGGATTCCATGGCAAGAATTGGGGTGGTCGAAGCCGCAATACTTCCCCAGCTGACACGGGGGGAAGCCGGCTTCTAGCAGGAGGTCGCGTGCTTTGTCAATATGTTCATCGGGGATGACGAAGTAGATGCCCTATTGTTGTCAGGTGGTTAGCTCAGCAGTTGTGGTGCCTCAGGGGAATTGGGGACTTACGTTTGCCTCGAGGGGAATAAGAAACATATTCATCACAGGCTCTCCCCAGAGCACGTTAGGGATTCCATAGGCATCCAGAAAGCGTGAGATCCGGCATGGGTAGGTCCGGTCAATCATTTGGCGGCGACTCCTGTTTTTGGGGTTAAATCGGAGGTCGGCCATCTTGCGCGTATGAATCAGTTGTTCACGATGTTGAGACCACCATGTCCTGGCCGAGCAAGGTCGGTATATATATATGAACACTTGAACGTTAGTCCCGTGGATTGGCAGTTAACGCACAATGATCTTCCCGACAAGAAGCAGGGAATCTCTGTTTCAAGTTGGAGTAAAGGACCGGCTCCTTCAATCAATCCTCGAGGTCACTCCCTTGTTCATCAGTTCGATTCTCCGGATTTGTTGAAGTCAACATCTCTGAACCATGGTACAATCCAAGACCGTGTGGAAATATGAAAGAGTGGTAAAATTAGAAGTTTCTCGACCGTCGAGTCTTATTGTTGTGTAGGCGTACCGACAAAGAAATATCCCGGCTGAGAAAACCACTTACTTTGATAAAGTTAATAGAACTCTCCGTGCTTTGTCAGGGACCTAGCCGAAGGAAAAAAGGAGGATCAAACTTCAAAGGAAAAATGTGCCTAGTAACTGTAGGGCCATATCGTCCTTTGTTTCAGATCGAGCGAGGTCCTCGAGAGCGAGCCGCCACTCAATGAGAAGGACCAGACTTTACTTTAATACCGTGGTACGAGTCGCATTAGGCAGGGATACTGTCCAAGGGATCATTCATGACCTTGAGTGACAATTGTCGCACTGGTATTCATCCATTTTCCTTTATTACCGGCTTGTTGTTGCAGGCCGAACCATGGACCGTTGCAGTCATGATGAATAGTAGGCAAAAGAAAATCACAGCATAATCATTTGGCTGGCACACAAACATAAAGAAGGCAGCTTTCGACTTTTCGGGAGTATCAAGAGACAGACGAGGTGGGATATCAATACTAATCTCTCCATCAAGTTGAAGACAGATAGTCCGTTCGGTACTTCAGTGGGTGGCCAAGGAATATCCTTGTTACATGTTGTATCCTATGGCAAAATGCTCCAACACACCCGGAATGCCTACTTCTTTGTTTGTAGCAAACTAGACCGTACACACTCGTTCATGAGAGTTTAGGACTTGACACCACATCCATTGGTTCATCTGTCCCTCATGTACAATGACCCTCGAGCAAGCCGACCACGGCAGGATAACCGTTTTCTTTGGCCAAAGAAATGGCGCTTTGAACCCCATTTCTGTCTGACCGGGAGCTTACGGTTCTCGCATTCAGCAGAATACGCACCATGCCTAGATGGCTGTGTTTAGCGGCCTCTTTGATAGTCATCCGGCCTTCAATAGGCGATGCGGGAGTGTTTACATCTGCACCCTTCTCCAGAGGGAGGCAACCAAGTCGGAGATGACCACAGATTGGGGCTCCATGCAACGCGGTTACTCCTCCTTTCAGACATGCAGGAGCATTCACGTCAACTCCTGCATCTCGGAGAAGGTGTATTAGGTTAAGGTTCATGTCCGCACTGGATGCCGCGGCTAGAAGTGCAGTTCTCCCATAGAATGGCGCAGCCGGTGCATTGACATTGGAACTTGGTGCTAAGAGTCCCTTCACCACCTCCAGGCCGCTGCATCGACCATGCCTGTAGCGGCCCTTCAGGCAGCGGCCGCCAAAGCCAGCCAGGTCCCCGGCTTGGCCACGTACCCTGTCAGTCAGGACCCTGGTGCAGCCAAGTCGACTATCCACACCGACTGGGCGTCATTCAGTGAGGGCGCCGCCATCTCCTGGGTAGCCGACATGGATGTCGATTGCGATGGGCTCGATTCTGGATGTCAGGTAGGTCTGGTTCGCTCATTACAACTTATTGCTGACCAAATAGGGAAATCCGGATGGACAACCTCAGACCAACTGGGGCGCCCTGGCTGCGTATGAAGTGCCCTTTATCGTTATTCCAGACAAGTACCTGTCGGCCAATACCGGCGCTCTCCCTGGGAATAACATTGCTGTTGTGATCTGGCGCGTGCATCATGGTCAATGAATGAGAGACTACTGACATGTGTAGCAACGGCAAAATGTTCTATGGGATCCTTGGAGACTCCAACGGCGACAGCCCCCAAGTAACCGGCGAAGCGTCCTGGTTGATGGCGCGGACGTGTTTCCCCAACGAGGGCCTGAACGGGAATAACGGCCACACCAGTGTCGACGTGACCTGTATGTATCCTCGAGTCAATTGTCTTCAAAGCTAATCCAAGCAGACATCGTCTTCACCGGCAAGGATGCGGTGCTCCCCGGCAGTGCCTTGACCAAAAACTACATCACCAACTTTACCACTCTTCGCAGCTGGGCGACAAGCTTGTCAACGCGCTGGCGTCCAACCTGGGCCTTGCGGGAACCCCGCCCACAACGACGACCACAACGAAGCCAACGTCTACTTCTTCCTGCTCCTGGCCAGGACACTGCTTGGGGGCATCTTGCTCGACCCATGATGATTGCTCGGACGACTTGGTTTGCAAGAGCGGTTCCTGCGCTGCTCCATAGGCTCCTGTCTTGGCAGTAAGATTAACAAATGTATGAGAGTTATCTTGGATAAAAAATAGGAGAAATGGATTGGGAGTCTGTCTACTTATTGAACTGCATAAAGTTGCATATAGTAGATGCGTGATTTGTGCAGTAATGCAGCCTTACTAATACTGCTGACTCATCAAATGCCTGTGATGTCATGCCTTGGGCATCAAGGTTGCCTTTTCCCTGTCTCTCACCAGCCCCTCTTCACTCTACACCACAAATTCATACAAACAATCGGATACGATGGGCGTCGCAGAACTCACAAGGTATGTTACCAATATACTCAATACGCTTGCGTTAACAGACCGTAGTCTACAAGAATTCCGATCTGCCGTTGCAGACAACATGCTGGTGCTGATCGATGCGTACGCCGAGTGGTGCGGCCCCTGCAAGGCCATCGCTCCCAAGGTGGAGCTGTTCAGCAACCAGTACGCCAACGTCAAATTCTTCAAGGTCGACGTCGACAAAGTCCCCGATGTGGCACAGGAGTTGGGCGTGTCGTCCATGCCCAGCTTCTATCTCTTCCAGGGAGGTGACTACGTGGATAAGGTGGTTGGCGCCAATCCGGGGCTGCTCGAGACCTACATCAAGAGACATGCAGAACAGGCTCAGGGGTAATGGCATAGACTGATCATGTATATACTGGATGACACTACTCTGGAGGGGTCAACCTAGGTTTACTACTTTGATTTGATCTCAAACACCCCCGTAGCCGCTGGGTTGCTCAACGCCCATTGCACTCCATGCGCCATGACTGAATCCCACCGCTTACATTCAGACAGCGTCGCATGCGCTCGGAAGCCGTGCGGTAAACCAGGGAACACATGAACGTCGGTGGGAACCCTACTCAGTTAGTATGCTTGTCCCATATCTGTTGCTGGACTGACTCACCCATTATCTGTCAACACCTTGGCAAAAAACAGCCCTTCATCCCGGAGTGGATCCCGTCCGGCAATTCCAAACGTCGTAGGAGGCAATCCCCGGACCTGTTCCGCAGACGCATTTCCCGGATTGAGCATCGGGTCTGTCTCGTCGCCCTTGGTCTCCAGCAGGCCGATGAACATGTTGATCCGTTTCACCGGGAGAATGGGCGCAAGCTCACAGTCCACGTAACTGGACAGCTTCGGATCCTTGAGATATTTCAGCTGCGGCGCATAGCAGCCCGGGCCCACCAGAGCCGGGATCATGAGCACCTGTCCTTTGATTTTCGGTCGCTTGGCCAATTGCTCGTCCGTGCCCAGGTGCTGAACAAGCGTCAGCGACGCTGTCAACCATGCGCCGGCGGAGATGCCTCCAACAACGACATTGTCGCCGTCGGCACCTAGCTCCGCCAGATGGTCATGGACCCAATGGAAGGCGTCTGCGGTGTCATGCCAGGCGGTGGGGTACTTGTACTCGGGGGTGTGGCGGTAGTTGACATTCACAACCACGACCGGGGTGTTTTCCTTGGCCAACGTAGCGACGATCCGGGAACAGATTGCGTCTTCAGAGACCAGAGTGCCGAACAGGAAGCCCCCGCCGTGGAGATGGATGTAGACCGGGAGGCGCTGCGAGGACGGCAATCCCACAGGACGATAGCTGCGTACTTCTAACGGAAGGCCATCCCTTGCTGGGACGGAATAGTCTTGCATTGAGACTTGCGATTGCAGTTCTAATTGTGTTAGTAGATGCATTCCAGTATGCAGACTGACCTACCCTCATTGACCATGGCATTAGCGGCCCTCTCCTCCCGAGCTCGGTTGAAGAAGTCTTTCATAGCATGGACATCCAAGTCTGTGGGCGGCGGTGGAAGTGTCTTCTCGTATGCAATCCATTCTTCCGTAGGTGTGCTGTATTCCGAGTAGTCTGCCATCTTCCTGTCTGTTGTCAATGTCTATCGTCAAGATGTACTGTGAGATGTTCGATATGTTGAGGGGCGGACAGACCAGCGCGGGGTTATACAACTTATATGTCTCAGTAGCACGGAGATATAGCCGAATGCCGACAACAAAAGCCGATTGGCGTCTCTCCATTTTGCTGATGGATTTGAATATAGAATGCTACTGGAATAGACAATAGCTAATATGGCTTCTGTATAGTGCAGTCAACCATTTACACTCGCACTGGCAGGCAATTCTATCCCAACTGCTGCTGTCGTGCCTCCATCAACTGGCAGGATTACTCCCGTCATCCATCGGGCCTCATCTCCAGCTAAAAATCGCACGGCGGCGCCAACATCCCATCCATTCCCCTCTGTCTTGAGCAGACTGCGATTCCGTCGTGCCTCCCTTGTCTCCGCGCTCATCCCCTTTCCGTACATCATGGGCGTATATACCATTCCCGGACAAACGCAATTCACCCTGATGCCGTCCTTTGCATGATGCGCCGCCATCGCGCGGGTCATGTTGACGATTGCGCCCTTGGTGGTGGGATACAGCAGATGCGGCGTGCCACCCTTTAACCCAGCCACACTGCCCATGTTGACGATACTTCCGCGGTAGCCACGCGCGTCATCGTTCCTCTTCATGACGGGTATGGCATACTTCGCCATCAACACCATACTCGAGACATTGATGTTGAATCCCTGCGCCCACTGCTCCATATCGACCGTCTCGGCCGTTCCCACCGCGCCGCCCACCCCGACACAGTTGAAGAGGATATCCAATCGTCCGTACTGCTGCGTCGCGGTGCGTACGACTCGCTCGCAGTCCGCAGCCACCGTGATATCGGCCTGCACGGCAATCGCGTCGCCTTTTCCTTCGGCCTTGATGATCTCCACGGTGCGCTCCGCCAGCGCCAGGTTGATATCCACGCATACAACTGAACAGCCGTCTTCTGCGAGGAGAATGGCTGCTGCACGCGCGTTGCCGATCCCGTCGCCTGCTGCGCCTGCGCCAGTCACTATGGCTACGCGGCCTGCGAGACTCCGAGTCGGTCGGGTGATTTCGGGCTCTAGCGCCATTGCATCAGTCACAAAAGAATAACGAGATGATTTATTTCGTAGAAAGTGTTGCTCTCCTCGGTCAGATTTCTCAAAGGACGGGTTGTTATATCAACCCCGCTCGTCGGCAGCCGAGGTACAATGCTGGTCATCTTTCGGTTATGACTGCCCCGAGAATGTAGACAATTATCAACAGATTATTACTCTGATAATTGCTGATTTTTGCTATTTATTATCGACTCTGCGGGCGGAATAAACATCTATATCTAACCTCCATGCGGCTACTCTGCCACGGACAGATCTGTCAATGGATACCTAGTTACTGTGGACATGACTGCAATATCTACTAGGATTAAAGTACATAATTTCCAGTGAGAGTGCCAGTTGAGTCTCCTTTCGAGCCTTCTGGAGAGGATTGGTATTCGTGACGAGTCTATGCCCTCAATCCAAACTTCAACGCATAACAACCATCCCGGGTCATCTTCTAAAGAATCAAGTACTGTCACATCCTGGTAGCCTGTCAGAGAACCTACAAATAATATGAATGAGCTGCACCCTCGAGGGAACACTCTGCTCAGGCATCATTGGAGGAAAGGCAGGGAATATGGCGAGATGCGCGTTGACAGGGACCTGATGCCTTTCGTCCTTGTCTAAGCGACCTCAGATCTACTGGGTACAAAGAAAAGGCATAATATTCCAGAAATCTAATGAGGATACAAAGCTAACATCGCAGACGATATACATCCGCGGAGTTGCTCAACTCTATAGTCGCCGCAAATGGACTCATGACATCACCCCCCTTTCCTCCGACTACTTATACATGTCCACGGCCAGCGTGATTCACCCTAATATTCTGGACTCTAGAGTGCATTCAATGTCTAAACTTCAAAATGCCCAAATATACATTGTTTGGGAGACCCTGGTTGCGAAAGGGCCCTCCATGGGCATGGATGTCGGTATCAAGGTATAGTCCAGCCCTGAGACAACCACTGTGGACAGGGGCAACAGCAAACGCAACATCGAGACGGCCTAAAGAGGGTTTGCAAGTCTGGCCATGGTTGGCCGTTACTATCCTCGGATGCAGCTTGCTCTTGTCAGCCCACGAGCGTCCTACCCAGCTCGAAACAGACACATCTCTTCGTCAACTAGTCTACCCTCGTGACGAATCTCAAGATGGCATTCTCACTCTACCCAAAGAAGACGCCATTCTGACCACTGCTCCCAACGTCCCTCCACCAATCACCCGAAAACACCCTGTCCTCCTCCGCGTCCCATTGATAACGACCACCAAAACGCGCCAACTCACCAGTCAATACAAATACGAAACATGGACCTTCAACGACACCGTCCCGGGACCATTCATCCGCGCGCGCGTAGGCGACGTGATCGAGCTAAGCATAACCAACCACGACCGCAGCGGCAACCCGCACAACATCGACTGCCACGCCTTCACCGGCCCAGGCGGGGGCGCAGCCGTCACCACCGCCGAGGAAGACGAGACCAAAACCGCGCGGTTCAAGCTCCTCACCCCGGGCCTGTTCGTCTACCACTGCGCCGCGGCGCCAGTGCCCGTGCACATCGCCAACGGCATGTACGGGCTGATCTACGTGCAGCCCGCCGACGACGATCTCCCGCCCGTCGACAGGGAATACTACGTCCTGCAGAGCGAGTTCTACCACGAACCGCCGGAGATCGAGGTAGACGGCCGGCCCTCGCGTACAGTCGAGTTCTCGTACCCTGCTGCGCTGCGCGAGGAGCCCTCCGCCGTGGTCTTCAACGGGAGTGAGTCTGCGCTGACGCGGGATCATCCGCTCAAAGCGAAGACGGGAGAGTCAGTGCGGATCTTCTTCGGGAATGCCGGGCCCAATCTTACAAGTTCATTTCACGTCATCGGGAGCCATTTCCAGAAGGTCTTTCGAGATGGAGGGGTGGTTGATCCTCCGGCCAGGTTGTTGTCGACTGTGGGTGTCCCTCCTGGGGGTGGAGCAATTGTCGATCTGAAGATGGTCGTCCCGGGGACGTATACGCTCGTCGACCATGCCATCTTTCGGATGGATAAGGGGGCAGTTGGGTATTTGAATGTGGCGGGAGCTCCTCGTCCGGATATCCTTTATAGTAAAATGCCGCCTGAGCCGTGTGTAGGGTGTAAGCTGCATCCATAGTCTCGGGAGTGCAGACACCCAATTCTTCAACTTCTCACTTTTCATGCGTTCGGTCCCAGGTCGGGGCCTCGGAAAAAACAACTATGACACTGTCAATCGTGCTGAGCAAACGCATATCTGGAGGATCGGAGTATGTGACATTACGAAACTATCTATGGATTAGCTCTAGGAGTCTTCGTAAGAACATGAATTCATCGTGTTCATGGAACACCATGCAGCACGAAGCCATATCCTGAACAGTATATGACACTAGATCGCCTAGAAAGCTCCCATTCCAGGAGTCGTGTCCCCGTTCAACGCAGCACATCCCTGCTGGTACACAGCCGGATCCAACATCTGCACCCGCGTCTGATTCTGATATGCAAGCCCGATCAGTGTATCCTCTGTTGACGTTAGCATCTACCTCTCATCTTAGCTTGATTACTTACTGCCAGCATTATATCCCGGCCATCCAAGGGAATCCAACCCCTGCTCCGGATCCGTCGCAAACTTGACCCAGGCAGAGGACATATACCCGTTCGTCCACTCCTCCACCGAAGAATCAGGAATCCCGGTGATATTCTCCGCCGTGCAAAAGACCATATGCAGATCGACTCCGTGGTAAGTCCCGCTAGTCGGGTAGAGTCTCAGATTCCAAAAGTCGCCAAAGTACCGCGCATGCCAGGTAGGAACCCCGTTTGCCACGCGATCGGCCGCCGCTTGGCCGGTCGGACAGGTAAACGCGGCCAGGTTGAACTGGTTCCATTGCTCGTCGGTGAGGGAGATCCCGGCTGCAAAGGCGTTGATGCGGTAGTAGCCTGCTTCGTTGTCGTTGCTTGTGAAGAGGTATGGCTAGTCTTGTTAGAGTGGATCTGCCCGGGACGGAAGAGGAGCTTACCGCTTTGATGAACTTGCCCTGCGCGGAGCGTTCGGCGTAGTCGGCAAAGACCGTGACGTTGTCAACGGTGGGGTGGAATTGGGGC
>JACBAD010001677.1:0-10754 GCA_014281905.1 Aspergillus hiratsukae
GTATCGGATATAGTCCAGGGACTATATCACCCTTTCCCAAAGTAGTTGACTAGCAGAGAACAGCAGAGACGGATCCCAGGGTGTGACATTAAATAGCTAATGACCTAGAGATTAGGCACTTTTATTATAGTGCTCCCTCACTGCTATAATCAAAAATTAGTTAATTAGATATAACATCCTTGTACTGAGCTGAATATGAGGAGATTATGTCTTTAAATAAACTTATCAGCTCATCTGTCTTTATTTATTTAACTCTCCCCTATAAGTGCGGCATTGATCTCACACTGTCCAGCATACTTAAGTTATAGTCTGTTAAGCATGTGGTCAGGCACCTAAAAAAAGGTTTGGCAGTGTGAAGATTAGAAAAGAGTGGAAATTATTATAGAGTAAGAGTGACATCCTCAGCATGGATGCTAGCTTTCTCCAATAGCGGTAGCACCGCACAAAGTGTGTTTCCTGTAGCAAGCACATCGTCTACCACCACCACTGACGCGCCTCTGGGGATCAAATCCCGCTCCAACTCAATCCTCTTCTCTTCTAAATCGTTGGATGCCGAAGATGAGATATGCGATGTAGACTTGCGGACGGAAATGGTGGGTTGGGGGAGCTTGCCGGCTTCGCGAATTAGCACCAAGGGTACATCGACCCGCGAGGCCAACGCCGCCGCATAGACAAAGCCGCCGGCCTCGCAACCTGCTACCACATCGACTTTGGCCCAGTCACCGCTGAAGTGAGTTTGCAGCAGAGCTGTGCACAGGGCCAGCCCACCTCGTTGCTGGGTGATGTCGAGCACATGGCGGAACTCGATGCCTGGGCGTGGAAAATCGGGTATCGAGCGCACCATGTCGGCCAGTCTCTGAAGGTCCTCGTGCAAAAAGGGAAGCAGGTAGTGTTCGGCAAACATTTTTGCCGCCTCGCTTCCAGTCGCGTCATTGTCGAAGATCAGACTGGGGCGGTAGTTCAAGGCCGTCGGATCCGATTTGCCATTGTTGTTGTCTTCGTCCTCGTTGTTGTCACCATCTTCACTACCGCCCCGGCACCCTCGGCGCGCCCGCCGCGTGTCTTCGCTAGCTTTGACGCGAACCTCGATCAGTCTGCTGTCTGGCACCAAATGCGAGAAGGCTGTGACCGGCGCCTGATTTCTCATCCCAGTGATTAGCAACACATCCACATCTACAGCGCCGTACACCGCGTTCAGAAAATGCTCCTCTAGCAGCCGAGGTCGATGCCGTACCTGGCCTTGGAAAAATTTACTCAACGCTGGCCGGTGTTGCTCTTTGTAGCCACGATCCCGAAGCAGGAGGTTCAGGTCGGCACCGGTAGCAGCCGCGTATTCTCGCTTGGTCACATCGCTAATGCTGACTGCGCGCGCCGTGAGGTTTTTGTGGGTGCAGGTGATGAACACTGAGACCCAGATGTCGGCGCAATAGTCCTTACCGGCGCAGCTTTCGCCCGTGACAAGAATGATGAGGTTTGGTTCCATTGGCGCTTTCGGTAGCGGGCAGGCGTAAGCCAGCACATTGCGCGGGTTACAGCTTTGCTTGATACGGGCTAGGCGCGGCCGGTTCGGTCCAAAAGCCTTGGCCGCTAGCATGGCATCTCTCGGGTCCGGGCCGAGGTCTGCGCCGTAAACTCCGACACTCAAGGGCAACAAATCCCTGGCGACGTTGTATACCCACCGCACAGCACCTCGAGCGACTTCGGATTCGTCTTGGTCGCGGGGCCAGACACCAGTCACCACGCAGGCGAAGTCCCAGTCTCGACAGCCGAAAGCAGTGGCATCGGCCGCGACGTCGCTGACCGCTCCTCCACCTTGCAGTAGATGAAGATAACAGAGTGGCGAGGGACGAGTCTCAACGGCTGCCACCAAGATGTCGGCAACGTTCTCTGCTCCGATGCGATTTAAGAATAAACATCGCTTGAACGAGGAGGTCCTGCTGCCGCCGTGCCCACCGTGCATTTTTGACATGTACATCTCGACGTCGAATAAACCGACGCCATCCACAGCCTTGCAGTCGTTTTCTGGTCCCAAAATTGCGCGGACGAGCGTGGGTGTGGACATGGGTGTTTCGGAAGCGAGCTTAGTCGTGGAAGATTCGAACATGGTCACGCCAAGATGCAGCTTGCCGCTGTCCCAGTACAGGTACGCGTCTGCAGAACAGTTCCGGGGGGAGCTTTCTGGCGACCAGTTGATCAAAATCACTGAGCTTGCGCCGCGCCTCCAGGTCGTCGCTTAGCGGGGTAACCCAGTTTCGAGTCAAGTACGTCGGAGCCGTATAAGCCTTAAAAGTAACGCTGACTACAATGCCAACGTTGGTCCCGGCGCCTTTTAACGCCCATAACAAATCGGTGTCGTTCTCCGGGCGCACAGCACCCGCCGGCCAGTGTTGACTTGGTACACGGCCGATGCAGAGGCCCTGGCCAGAGCCGACGCTGATCACTAGCGCACCGACGATGGCGTCGCACGCAAGCCCATGCAGCCTAGCCAGGTGCCCGATACCACCTTGTAGCCACAGCCCTGTGCCTACGCTTGGGCGGGCCCCCAGGGGTACTGTCACGCCCGCCTCCATTGTCTTGCGGACGATATCCCCCGTCTTGCAGCCGGCCTCGGCGACGACTAAAGAACCGGAGTCGGAGCCACATTCCTCTCCATCCTCCCCAGCCGTGAGAATGTGTACTTGATCAAAGGCGCCCATGTCGACTGACACGACGTTGGGCCATAGACAGTGGCCGCTGTGACCCCCGCCAACGACGGTCAGGCCGACCCCGTGCTTTAGAGCCCATCGAACGCATTGCTGGACATGTTGGACCTCAGTCGGCCTAACAATCGAGGCGGGACGGTGGAGGCAAGCCTCTCGGCTTTTAACCGTCTTTGTCCCTTTCACTAATGGCACTTGCATCGCCAGCTCCGGCAACATAGTTGCATGTTGAGTGAAGACAGCCATGACGTTGGGCGAGCTGAACAAAAGATGATTTGGACGAGCTTTCTCACGACCGCCCAAGGCGCGGCACACTTTACGCCACTTGACTCGGATAGCCTTGTCCGCCTCCACATCCTGCATGACAAACCCCGCGACGAAAAGAGCGAAACTAGCGCAAAGCCATTCTTCCACCCTTGTAGCAAACAGGCCGTTAGGCTCGAATGCAGCGTATCTCTTAACCTTCCGTCTCAGGTGGCCGGGCAGATATCCAAATACGCTCGTCGGGCCGGGTCCAATTTCGAGCACAGAGACATGGATACGCGAGTTGAAGTAGAGGGCTTAGTACCTGAGATAGCTGAGGAATGATGAAGTCTTGGTACGTCGTCCTTCCCGAGCCCTGTACCAAGATACGGAAGCCATCGCTGTACTGAGTGTCGGATAACGGCTGCACTGGGGATGACGCCGTTGCCGTGGCTTCCTGCCTAAGGGCCGACTTGAGGGAGTCAAGAGTGGCCATGTTAGTTCAGCATGACTGTGTGGATGGCGAGAATAGTTGATGTAAGCCTCAAGGCCATGGCTGGAAGGCTGAAAGCTATGCAAAGCTACGTGAGCTTCTTGGGGCGGGGTCGTGGATCGAAGTGTGAATAGAATGCGCCAAAATTCAGTGAATTCTTTGCACAGCTATTGGTCGACTGAGCCCCACGCACTCCCAGTCCATTTATCGACAGCAAACGACTAGAAAAAGCAAAGAAAGCGACGCGAACACGCTGTTGACTGCAGATTTGAATCATTTGTTCCCGCGACTGCCGCTAGGCCACGCATCAGGGTCCCCGGGAAGAGGATAGTGCGGATTAGTGCGCCACGGACAACTCTCGCCGCGGCCAGCCTGGGGTTGTGTGCCGAACGGGAGATAACCACGGACCGATGGCGGCCCCGCCCGAGGGCAACCACCCTGAGTGGTCTCCCACAAATACGCAAGGGGCAAGCACCAACATAACCACCGCAGATTTCTCGCCACCTTCTGAATTTAGAAGGGTTACGAGGCAATATAAACGACGGAAAAATGGGACCGCAGTCACGGAAATCAATCGGGGCTCTCTTTTTGAGTTCTCAGCAAGTGGGGAGGGAAGGCCAACAAACGCGGACGAAATATTGCGGGTGATCGTGGACCTGAGGGAGACTATAGCACAGCAAAACAACACCATCCAGAAAATAGCGACAGATCTAGCTGAAATCAAAGCTGACCAACAACACCTAAAAAGCCAAAATGCGGATCTACATGAGGAAGTGCAAGCCCTACGAACGAAACTCAGCACGCTGCCGAAAACAGGACCAACCAGAGCATGGGCGGAACTGCCGCGGAAGTGGCAGCCAGCGAACCCCCGCTAGGGCCTAACATATTCCCCAAACCGCCCAAAAAAGAACTTAACTGCGTCCAAATTAGCACACGTCGTGCCGGCGCCTGAACCTGAGGTTGTTGGGCATGGACTGCCCCAGCTTCAACATGCATTGGAAGTTCAGAAGAATGGGGTGAGTGCGAAGAAGATTGTTATTTCACTGTAGAAAGGGTGCCGAGTACTTTGATTCCCTGAGGTCCTGCTCTTTTGTTTTTTTTTAGTGACTTCGCACTGGTTATCCTCCAATTTGATATTCCTGCCGGTCTAGACCATGTATTGGAGGCAAGCCGTGAAGCCGGGATAGAGACTAATGATCAATCTCTACTCGACGCTCCTCTCGTTCTTTCCCTACCTGCGTTCCTGTTTTCTTTTCGCTCCTTGCACTTAACAATATCTTAGTAGAATTATATATTAACTGTATTTGACCTCATTCTCACTCCTAAGCCCTAAGTCAACTTGATAATCGCTTGGTTACAGATTGCGCAAGAACGTGTCATACAGGCCTTCTGGCATTTGTCAGCACTACCCATGCCATGAATGGCACAACAGAAACACCAGTCACATTATACCGATTGGCTGCAGATTGTAAGGCCCCGTGGCCCCCCGCCTTACTCCGCTGGCCCACTTTTGTCCGCAGATGCAACCGTAAGACATATGCTTGAAGCTCAAAAGACACCTCAATCATAACTTCGGAAGCTTCGGCGCCTGAAATCCAAATCATTCTAGCTGGCGCAGTTGCCATGTCACTTCGCAAAACATCTTGTCGAGCATGTGTCGCTTCCAAACGTCGGTGTGACCTTGGGTCGCCCAGTTGCTCTCGCTGTCGCAAGAAATCTATTGCATGTCACTATCCATATCCGCCTCCGCAGGCTAAGGACGATCACAGTCCAATACCTGAGGCCCATCCAGAGTCCAGAGTTCAGAATGGTCTCATCGAATCCGGAAGCCGTGAACTCGGCCCCGTGTGCGATTGGATAGAACAATCCATGATCGCCAACCAAGGAGACGACTTTCTCGATCCAACGTCGTTACTAGGTGGCGCGGTGACTTCCTGTCAAGCTTGGGACCTTCTCCAAGGGGAGTCTGGCTGGCTTTCTCTTCCCAGCTCAGCAGATGGTTTTACTTCAACATTACCGCGACTCGAACGGAGAGTCTTGGAGTTTTGGCCCCGCGTTCATTACACGGAAACCTGGGGATTTTGCATCCAGACGTTCCTTGGTTACGTTGACCATTTCTTGGATACCGGCGAAATGCCATTCATAGCTCCATTAGCCGATCGCACATCAGAACTTCCGCCTGTTCTGCGAGAAGCTTACGGTGTTTGCGCTGCATATCAAACATGCAAGCACGCAAAGGAGCCCTTCTACCACCAACTCCTGAAGGCAGGCGTCAATAACATGAGCCTTAGTACCTCAACACACTCAGATCTGCAAGACCAGTTGGACCGTATTCAAGCCTTGGTTCTCTACTATATCATGTTGCTGGCGGGTGGCATTACCCACAAGCCGCTGCTCGGAGAGCTCGACCGTATCTTGGCGCAGGGCACTGCCGACCTGGAGCGGACAGAACTGGAAACTCGCCGGGCGACCCGAGACAAGGGACATTTAAACCCTCCTTTCTCTGAAAGCCATTTGAATCACTGGTTGCTATGCGAAAGTGCTCGTCGACTCATCATGATTTCGTATCTAGTGCGCGCTGTTCACTCAGTGGTCCGATTCCAGAGATGCGACTTTATCAAATATCTAGTCGGGCTGCCCGTTTCCACTAAGTTGTACACGGAGGTATGCTGGGAAGATCTCATTTATGGAAGGGAACAAAGCTCAGCACAATCCATCTCTGGACTCCTTTCCTATGATGAATATGTGGGTCACTGGGAACGAGGAGGAGTTTTTCATGTGGATGAGTTCGGACACCTTTTGCTGGTTGCATGTAAGGGTTTGGGCACTGTACAGGAAAGAACATCAAAGGAGATGATTCTGACCTTCGAGTGATCTTCCTGTACGATACTTTCGAAATAAAGATTTGTTGAGATTCAATTCGTAGGTCATATAAAACGTTGCAGATCTCGGCCTTCGGACTAGATATGAATGGGGCCCGATCCGTACATTAGCTCGAACCCTATATTAGGCTACAGGGAACCTTAACAAGCTCGAGGTAAGCAATGCGGTAAACTGTGGATCCCAATTTATAGCTTCTGCGGAGATTTACGGGCCAGTCTAATCCTTTTGTCAGATGGAAATAATAAGCAATTGCGGGAAAGAGTGGATCTATATGCCGTGTATTGCGGAGCAATATATGCCAAGATCATGCCACAAAGAAGGCTGTAAACACAGGACAGCATCATCCAAATGAGTAATCCAACCCTATTCAGCGGAGAACATGGCGCTCCTGCGAAGTATATAAAGGCGTGTAGTAGAGTCCCTCAAGTCGCAAGGTCAGAAAAAATCAGGTCTAACTGTTCAAGAAAATACCTCCAACCATGCAGTCCTCCCAAGCAGCCGTCATCACCCGATCATTGGGTCATGCTGAATTCGTCACCAACCAGCCCCTTCCGACCCTCCGCGATGATGACATTCTCGTCCGCACCGTCGCCGTGGCCCTGAATCCTATCGACTGGATGCTCCTGGAGAGTACCCCGTCTTCCAACGCAGTCATGGGACACGATTACGCCGGAACCGTTGTGGCAGTTGGAGAATCCGTCCGTGAGCTGTTCAAGGTCGGTGACCGCGTGTGTGGACTCGTCAAGGGCGCAGATAATACCCGCCCCGAGAGCGGTACCTTTGCGGAATATATTGTGGCAAAAGCGGCGATTCAGATGAAGATCCCGGATGGCGTCAGCTTTGAGGATGCGGCCACTGTGGGGGTAGGAGCTACTACAGCTGGTCAGTGTCTGTTTGGACCATCTTGTCTCAAGCTGCAATGGCCAGAGAATCAAAACCACGACAATGGTCGAGAAACGATTCTAGTGTATGGAGGAAGCACGGCCTCAGGAAGTTGGATTACTCAGTTTGCGAAATTGTAGGTCCATCCTCTTTGTATTTCTAATGGTATATTGCTAACCGTCCATAGGGCTGGATTCACCGTCCTCACAACATGTTCCCCAAGAAATATCGATCTGGTTCGCCAATATGGAGCGGATGCAGTCTTCGATTATCGCGACCCTATGTGCGCCCAAAAGATTCGCGAGCACACCAACAATACTCTCAGAGTCGTCTGTGATACTATATCAACTCAGGAGTCCGTGCGTATTTGCGAAGAGGCAATCGGTGACGAAGGAGGTCTGTATCATTCCTTGCTCCCAGCGCAAAAGAGCCGTCCAGACGTGAAGGCGACGTTCAGCAATTGCTGTACCGCAATTGGTGAACCATTTGAATATGGGCCAGATCGCATGATAATCCCCAGCATGCCAGCAGAGTTCGAATTTGCGAAGAAATGGGCAGGGATCGTGAGCACGCTGTGGTCTCATGGAAAGCTCAGAACACTGGTTGTCGAAAAGCATGGCGGGGGGTTGAGGAAGGTTCTGGATGGCCTGAAAGATTTGAGGAATGGTTCTGTTAGGGTTCGAAAGCTGGTGTACCTTGTTTCTGAAATTTAGGCCTTCGGCTCACATATCAATTTAAGTGGCTGGTTTCTATATACTAATGCTATTCCTTCACGCTTTGTAGCGGGCATGCATATCAAAAGCTGTGCTATGGCTTTACATTGCCAATACTTCTGAGGAAATGCTAACGGAAGAAAATAAGATAGCATGACGCTTGAAACCGAGTCAAAGTTAGCCAGGTCTGGTCTCCAATTCACTGTCGTACTGTTAAAGAGTGGCCTGAAAGAGGATGGGCAAGACAGCAGCATCACAGTTAACGTCAGCATCATAGTTGATATCATGGCCTTGATCCTCACGACTGAATACGGAGCAGGACAACAGGAGTCAGCTCTAAGCTGTCACAATCGGGACTTGTCCTTCTTCCGGTCGCATCGACTCAACTAACGACGTCCTTCCAGAAACCAGCGCAAAGACCTTCCCAGAGACAACCTCCAGTAGATGAAGCCAGGTAATGACACTCCTCAGTCACAAAGTACTCCTGGTTAATACTGTTATTCTTAAATGTTCTCCTGATATCCCTACTATATGAGATTTCAATACAGTCACTAAGACTAAGAGTGATAACTCGATAGTTTATTTTCATCCGGTGGCAGCGTATTCATGGAAATTATATTCATGGCTACCTACCTACTATGAATATAATACATACAGATGACAGTGAAAAAACAATAAAGTCCACTTTTGACCTCTCGGATACATGCTGACCGCCGTAATCTTTGTAACTACAAAATCTGGATGAATCATCATTTTATCCATCCGAAATAGGAAAATCTTGGCAAAATTATGCAAATCAGGTTCCTCCAGGTTCGAACCTGAGTCGAACCTGATGGAACCGCGACCCGACTCAGGTTCAGGTTCGAGGTTCCGACCTTTGGAACCTGAGTCGGACCATTTCGAGGCCTAATCAGCGGAGCCAAGGTCTGTAGATTGCCAGAGACCAAAATGTAGACCCCTGGGCCTACTATCTCAGCAATGTATCTTCCTTCTTTGGTATCAGTCGGTCTACGTCGATGCTCCAGGTTGTAATAAGAGGGTAGGTTTTAATAACCAGTTGGTCACATTCGGGGCGGGCGTGTTGTTGTTGTAGTTGTTGAGCCATACCCCTACCCCACGCCTCAAGTTCTGTATAAACCACCATATACTGGACTGGGAGCGGACCCGTATTTTGGTGTAGTGCTAAAATCAACGCCACTATAGCTAATCCTTATGAGCGTCGAGTCACATTTGTTCCATTACATGAGGGCCAATTTAGAGCATCGTCTTGGTGGTCCACGAATTTAGATTGGGATTTATCAATCAGACCAGGGAGAATGAACTTCACAGGTTTGACTATAATAACGATTGGGATTTTCTGCTGATTGAGTGCTCAATAGAAGGGCCCCACCAAGAATGGCGCACTGAAGGAGCAGATAATGGCAACTGCGATCAACCTTTCGGTCCACTTATCTTGAGGCGCTAAGCAAGCCTCAAACCTCCTTCTTTTCTGGTCTAGCTGCATTTAGCTAACTGAGAATTGAACTAGAGTGAACTGCGGTCAACTATGATCAACTACGATCAACAGTCTGGCCCACTTAGGATGAGGCGCTATGCAAGCCTCCCAAAAACCTCTTTCCTTTACTGGGCTAGCTGTATCTAGCCAGTTGAAATGACGTTCGTGAGTGTAAGCTTCCCACAGCAGAGAACCACAGGCTGCTCATTATGAGGGGAGTGGTAAATACACGTCAAAATCTTCAGTATCATTGGGAAAGTCATACAGCCAATGCTACCAACCAACATCACATGACCATCATAGCCCCGATATCAAGTAACTCAAGTTGACCATCACAGCCGGTGCTTCAAGATGGGTGAATCCCGGATTTGAATAAGTTACTCACTGCCATTCGGTACGGATTAAGTTGAACATCGTGACCACGACTCATTACAATGTCCGCCGCTTTCAGGGTTTGGCTCCTCGCGGCTGCAGCCATGATGAAAGTAAGTTGTTCGACTGCAGTCTGCCAAAGTGAAGCTGACCAGAAGAAGTCTCAGATACAATGTGACTTTACCGTGCCCATGGATATGCATGATTTGGTCGAAATAGGCACATTTTTGCGAAACGATCCATTCCAACACTCGTATGACCACGGATGCCATAATGTCGCAGGGCTACGAAAGACGGCTGTGTACCTTTGTAACCAGGTAAGCAGGTCTGAAGTTGTGGCTCTAGTAGTGGCTGACCGGAAAAGTCTAAACAGACTAATCATTCATACCGACGAAATTCTTAGGTACTTGGCAATTCCAATGGAACTACGCTTGTGCGATAATGGCAGCATTACGGTTGAAAGCTTGAACATCTCTGTTCAGGTGACAAATCCAGTTCGTTACGGAAAGTTGTAATTAACAGCATGAATATCAAAGATAAGATGATTGGTGGACAGTGCAGCAAATTTCCGCACGAGAGACTAGTATAGACCCGTATGCTTTCGATCAGATAAGGGAGTCATCTTAAAAGTCCTATTCGGTCCCTGCAATCAATTCACTTCCATTCACCGATAACTTCTAAAAAATAAGGACCAATACTCACCATTTCACGCTACTCAATCGCGGAGGAGGTCGCCCCTCATGACCAAATGAGATTCTGTGCGGTGGTGGCACTTCTTCCAATCTCGAGCGCCTTCCATCCCGCCTCCAGCGATCAAAGACAACGTGCAGGAGCATGAGAAAACAGATCAAAGACCTCGCCTACGAAAGTGAGCTACCTAAAGGCAGAGCTCTTGTGGCACCCAGAATCCAAACAGGCGCTACTCCAGCTGCAATAGCAGATGTACCAGCTGTTATATATAATGAAGGACGCTC
>JACBAD010001676.1:0-10704 GCA_014281905.1 Aspergillus hiratsukae
AGTTCCAGTGTCAAGCAATCTTTACCTACACCGGCTATTGCTATGGTTTCCGAATTCCACCCCAACCTCCACTGTCGCTTGTACCATGATGGCTCACTAGGATAAATTAGGTAAGCCCCGTGTTCTTCGAATCATCTCTTAAGGGTTAATTACTTACATCCTATCCATATTCCACTCCAGTCAGTCCTGTATCTTCATGTTACCTCTTAAGGAAGGCTTGACCACTTACACCCTATCCATTTACCTCCTTACTCAGCCCCGTTTTCTTCATATTGCCTCTTAAGGAAGGGTCAACCACTTAGAGGACGGAATGGAATTTCGAGCTCGACTGTGTAACACTTTTCATGCGCCTCTCAATTGGTTATATTGGGTACTGTGGACTTCGGTACTATGTGGGCTCAATGCAACTATTGCAGATACGAGAAACAAGTCCATGTCTGGTCCTAAGTCAGTCCGGCTGTACAGAATTGGTGCAGCTCTAACCTCTCCCCCATTGCGATTTTTGTTGTGATTTCCTCTACCTTCGCAATTGGATAGCGCCACTGCAACTCACAATTTTTCCAATGCACAACCCCTCTTATTGAATTCAACTGATCGGCGAGCGTATAGATGACCCTCGTCTGCTCTTCTTCTCTCTCACTTTCAATTCATTCCCGGCACAAAGTACAGATCTTAATTTCCCGTTTCGCACGGAGGAAATGAGACCAAATCCTGACTAGGCATACGCCCGGGTCATAAGATATCACTCTAAAATCCGCCTTATTGTCTTAGCCTTACTATACCTAGGATGACCTATTAACATGCTTTTTATGTCTTCTTATAGCTCTTTTAATTTTATTAAATATAACCATCCCAGAATCTCTATCAAATAATGCTGGTATGATCGGTTGCCCACACAACGGACAACTGTGGTGAGACTAAGCAGTAAGCAGTTCGACACAAACGGGGCAGGCGCAGCAGGCTGGATCATTTGGAATTCCTTGGTCATTATTCATGAGGTATGGATGTTTGTCCCAGGCGATTGACATACTCTGACAATAGTCCAGCTATACGAAAGCTATCATAACGCCTTGTATAAAGTGGCCGCCTCGGAAATCACCAAAACCCTCGACGATTTGGAGAACAAGTTCGCGCAAAATACCCGAACCCGACGACAATAAATGGCTCTTGCTCTTGATTGATCTCATCACCCTTGGGACATCTGCAATAGCTGCTCCATCCTTCAATTCAAGTATGTTCAGGCAGACCAAAACCCAAGTCCAGCTAGTACCGGAGATACTAACCTTGCAGACTCCTGGAAAAAGTCCTGTCGAAGATGCCCTATTTCATGCTTCGGGGTGATTGCACAACGCCAAAGATACCACCATGACGCTCATCTCGCAAAGCACAACCATTCCTAAAGACTTGCTCAACCACCCTGCCGCGTAGGTGCTGTTCCTGGCTTTTGGCAACAACTTCGCTGACCGGTGGACGACAGTGACGACTGGACTCCAGAGAAGCAGGATGCGTTCACCAACTATTTGGGCCAATCGATCGCTGCCTGGGGCGCAATTGCAGAGAAGTCGCTGCGCACACTATCCGACGGGAGTGGCGAGTCGATTGAAATGCTGACGGAGCTCATCTCTGACGGCAAGGTTGTTGAAGGTTCCGGGCAGTCCATCGAATTAGCCCCAACGGATCGGGACAACCTACCCAAAGACACCGCAAGTGCTTTACAGGCAAGCATAGGCAAATTATTCTTTGACTTTTTCCTTCCATCTGGTCCATTTCCGGCCGGTACCCATTCATTGTCCACGCGGGCTACTCGTGTGACCATGACCCCAGGAGACTATCCTGACGCGGTATCGCCCATGATGTTGTGCCCTTGCGGCTGGCTTAAGGTGCAAACTTTGGAGATGTAGAAGGGAAAGCTTCGCAGCGGAACTTTTTGGTCGGGGTTCTGCCATTAGGGAAGGGTTAAATCACCACTCAGTTACTGTACTGGCGGAGTAGCTGGGGTCCGACTGGTGGAAGATTGTATGGAGCCGACCGGGCTTGTTAAGGCTTTGCCACAGGCGACCGCGAGCCACCCAACCCCTAGTGTCTCTGGGGCCTACAATCAGCAAGGGAGCTGAAGGCGCGGGGAATTCCCCTCCGCCTGCAATGGGTTCCGGGACATTGCGACGAGTTACTGAAGCGAGGTCGCGCGACGCTAAATATGAACTCCATGAATGAGATCTACATTTTTGGTAGAATGCGATATAATTCAACTAATATTCTAGCACACAATATATAGAATATCATGGGACTCTGACGGGAGATGTTCATACCTCGCAACTAACAGCGACCTTAACAACGACCAACGACATACATACAAAACAATCTGCGAAAGATAATTGAGTCCCTCACCACCAACATGTAAACACCAAAATCATCAACGCGCCCCCATCACACTCAAAGTCATCATTCGCATAACTATCTGTCCCGCAAGTAATAGTATCTACGCCTGGACAAGTCATCGTCCCAATCGTATTGTCCTCACCCGCCGTATACTGGCATCCGGAGATACCATGGGATTCGAAAGGTCCAATATCGCTATCCGGATAATCCGGATTTGGAGCAACCGTGTCCGCAGTGACTTCGATGTCTGGGGAAGTATCGCAGGGATAGTACGTTTCCCCGCCAATGTTGTCGATGATTTGCCATTCGAAGATCCAGGAGATGCCTGTGTAGAGTTCCATTAGGAAGAACGTGGCATATTTGGCGCCGTCGGTGGGGGTGGGTGTTCCCGAGGATGTGGTTTTAGTTGTTGAGGCCTCGGATTTCGTGGTTGTTTTGGCGGTTGTGGTGGTGGTTGAACTAGCTGAGAAGACGCTGTCGTACATAGATTGGAATGCGGAGGATGAGGCGGAGAGACTCGTATATTCGCTGTCATCGAAATCGGGGAAGCTTTCGTCGTTGTCAATGTGGAAGCCTGCGGCTGTTTGGGTGGGAGTTTCGGATTCTGTGGTGGAGGAGGTTGTGGATGTTGATATGGAGCTGCTGTCGTTGTCTCCGTCGCCACCGTCTGATCCTGAGCCCCCACCATCGATGTTTCCGAATAGACCAGGGGGGCAGAAAGGACATCCCGAATAACACCAGAGGAAGCCTATAATGGATAAGTTAGTTGATGGTGGTGGAGGGAGGGGGCGAGCAGAGGTGGTGGAAAGACGAACATGGCGTTCCACACCCAGTAGCACATGGGGGTGACACGGGGCTGCCTGAACTCCAGTGGGTTGTTTTGCTGTTCAGTACCGGGTCTGTGGTTGAGTCTACAGTGGTCGGGTGCGGGTTCGGGGTGATGGTGATGGGAACTGGTGTTCCTGTGGTGCCACCTGTGATGCTAGTGCTCGACCCTACAGTCTCAGTTGTTGATGATAGCGTATATGTGTCCGAGCCCCAGAAGACGACTGTCGCGTTCTGTGTTGTGGTGGTCGGATCGTCGATGGAAGTAGTCCCACTCCAGACTCTGTTTTTGCTTCGTTGTCAGCCACCAGAGAACCATAATCGCGAAAGCAGAAGACAAATTTGGGCCACCTACGGCGTTACAGTAATGGTGATGAGTGGCGGCTGTACCGAGCTCGTCAAGGCAATGACGCTATCGCTTGTCTCGGTCGGGAGGACGACATTCCAGACCGGGATTTCAGTCGTTGTCACTGATTCATCCATGTCAGCCTACCAGGACAGGAGAACAGGAAGGAGAGGAAGACACACCAGCAGGGATACTAATGACTGTGGGGATGGTCAAGATCTCGTATGCATGTCCCGTGGACGTAGTAGAGCTGTCTGTATCGGTCACGGTGTACGTGATGAAGCTTGAAAATGAGAGGACGGTTGTCCACAGGTCAAAGCTGATAGTCGTCGTGCTTCCTAGCTGGAGAGCGGGCCAGACAAGAGTCTGGCCAGGCAAGCCAGTCACCACAGGAGTACTCTCACTCCAAATCGTAGGTCCAATGTACCCGATGGAGGTTGTGGTTGTAGAAGAGAAAGAGGAGGATCCACCTGCGTCCGATTGCAGGTCAATTGCCCAGTCGGCTACTCCCAAAAATCCGTAGATTTCGTACAGGAGGGTCCGGATGGCCTTGTTGGAACTGTTCATGTAACTTACCCACTCCGTGTCATTGTAGACCATGATATTACTGAAGGAGTCCTGGTCCCAATATACCTCCGCACTCGGATTCTCCGAAAGAATGGTGTCGATCTCAGCGTTAGCGATGTATCCGGCGGTTTCGGTACACTGGCCTGGTAAAGCGCCTGAATCCGGTCCGGTATAGGTACACATCTCCGTCCAACACCCTGCGGTGGTCATTTTGAATGATCGACCATAACTGGCCACGCCAACCACAACCTGGGCGTTCGAGACGCCTGCCTTGGTAATCATGGAAAGCGAGTTGATTGACTCGGTCAAGTTGACATGCGATCGAAGGCAATTCCCCCCGGAGCATCCAGGGTCGGCATAGGCGTTCCCATAATCCCACTGGCCATGCATATCGTACGTCATAAAGACAATGTAATCAACCACCGCGCTAATCGCATCAATGGGGAACTGTTTCAGATACCAATAGGATGCAGGCGCTGTCAGAGAAACGGTTTTGCCAGTGGCTTCTAATTCCGCTTTAAGTTCCGTCAGCAGCACAAAATAGTTTGTGCTGTCAGCAGTGGTTCCCGCTGGAATTCCGGCAATGTCAGGCTCATCCGGATATTCCCAATCCCAATCGATACCATCCAAGTCGTACTCATCAAGAACATCTAGCACGCTTTGGATAAGGGTGCCTCGGTTGGCTGATGTCACGGCATCTCTGAAAATCATGTAGGTACTCGGGTCTGTCGAGAAGTCCCATCCACCGACGCTCAGAATGCGCTTGACGTCTGAAAGGGCGCTAAAGAAAGGAAGTTGGCCTTTGATAGAAGTGATGTTCAGTGTGTAGTCGGTATTAATTGTAGCAAACGCGAAGTGAATGTGAGTGTAACCACTCGTATCCACTTCGCTGATTGACGTAGTAAGGCATGGGCGCGACCAATCAAAGCCTTCGAAGTATCCGATAGTAAAGATCTCTGATGGAGTGCCGCTGATAATTATGTCTGTGCCGCAATTGGAGATACAGCCGTTCTCCCCTTTTGCTGCCGTGCCTGGCGCACCGGTTGTTGATTGAGAGATGGTGCAAAATTCCGCAGTCGTACCACACTGACCCCAGATGTCGCAGCAGGCGTTGAGTGGGCATTCGTTCAAGGTACTGAGATTTGTTCCATGTGGTGCAGTGGGAGTGTTATTCATCTGTGGCCCGCAAACAGCGTTGGCGATCGTTGTCGGCATAGGAGGCCACCCAGTGCTGAGGCAGATATTCATGTTTGCGAGCAAGTCATCACAGCCCATCCAACCCCAGGTGGCATTGTTATAATTGCCAATATCAGCAACCGTGAGGTCATAGGCGGCCGCAATGGACGAGCAGGTGTCACCGGTTTGTACCAGGTATACGTAGCAATTGTCGTCGGAGTCTGGCTGGGGTGAATAATCAGGCAGGTCACCCTCCGAGCAGCACACGTATGAGCCGACAGGCAAATTCGAGCAATCTACATCGGAATTATACTCGTCAAACTCATCCCCAGTGATCCCACATTCTGTCGCTAGGGAAGGACAAGTATCACCCAAGACGACCTGAACAGTGGTGCAGGTATTGCGAGCCTGCAAGCGAGACCGCTTTCTGCTAACATTGGCTGATTCTGTCGATTCCAACGGGGCTTGGAAAGTGATGTTTTGCCAGTCGGAGACTGTCTGGGCGTCGGAGATGGAGATACAACTGCTATTTTTCCAAGTCTGAACAACGTGCTGAACCGCCGCCAAGTCCCCACCAGTCTGAGCCATGATTCCTAACGAGTAGCGAGAAGAAAGGCCATCCAAGTTGCAGAGCTGAAAGGAGAAACTTTCACCGACTCCATCACTCTGCACACGATCTGCCAGTTTTTCTAGCACTCCTGGCAAGATCCCTTGACTGGCAAGTCCTGACCCAACGTAGAGCCCCACAGCGGTCTGCCTTGAAAGAGCAAATTTGATGGTTTCATTGCACCCAGAAGAATGAAGGAGCGATAATGCTCGCAGTTCCTGCAGCGCCGATACCACCTCTTTGGCCTTAGCTGATGAGCCAGTCGCTGATGCCCAAGCTAGCTCCGGGGAAGCTGTCACTGTCCTCGTGTTGTTCGTGTTCGTATCCGGGAGGCACAGTGTACTTGTACTGCTGCTGTTGGTCGCAGCACTTAGGCTGTCAGACAAGTCAGCCACGCACGCAGCGATGCTGATATGAGTATCGGGATTTGAGAGATTGTTGAAGAGGGTGAAATCCATCAGCATTGTCTTATTGCATGCCTTCAGGCGATTAATGCTATGATAGACTGGCCAGGCAGAGGAGTCGAGTGCAGTACTGCTGCAGATATCTGGACAGAGACTCGCAGTCATATTCGGGAGCGAGGAGCTCCAATTGCCCTGTAATATGCTATTGCGTTGCACTGCCGCATCGCTGCTCTGGGATGCCGAAGCAGCAGACTTGGTGACAATTGGGTGGTTGGCCAGAAATGCATCAATCACCTGGGTCACCGATGCATCTAGGGCTTGGACAGCAGAGGCAGACCAAATCGCAGTGTGTACGGCGAGGTCCAGGACCAAGGACGGCCTCATTTTTGAAAACAAAAGAAGTAATGGGCCAAAACAGGATTTCATACAATAATCCAACAAAATATTGAATATTATGAACAGTGAAGAGGATGGAAAGAAAACTACAGAGCGGGCTGATAGATAAAAGGAGACACACCCAGGCTCGCTCGGAGTATACCATCCTTGATCTGTTTCGGCTATAGTAATTAAGTTTGCTCCAAATTAGTCCTGCATTAGGCCCCTGTCGACTGGCCCCAGCGTGACATGGGAAAACCTAGCCCGTCTTTCGCGCATTTAAATTTCCGTTGCACTTGCTGTATTGATGTGGTCACATGGCTGAAGAGTGTATATACACACTGACTCGGGCGTCCACCTTTGCTACCACCATCGCTATCTCAAGTGTGTTTACTGTCACTGTCAGTCAAGATGGTAAAACTCCTCTCGCTGCTGCTTTGCATTGCAGCTCTTTGCCTGAGCCCTGCTCTTTCCGTTGATGTCCCAGCATCGATCGATGTTACACCCACGGCATCGAGTATTTTCACGCTCACCAACTCGGAATGCGATACCACTACCCTTGACAGCTTCCTCAAGGAGTGCGTTGTACTTCACAATGCACTTCTTAAAGCATATGCGAATTACAAGACCGATAAAATGTACCGCAGCATGTTCGCCGTTTATCTCGGTATTACATTTGATGAGAGCGCCAGTCCCATCGTCGTGTCCAGTACTTCAAAGTGGACTACTGTTGAGAGTAAGCGGCTTCTTTATGTGATACCCTGCCCTGCCCTATCTGTATCCTCAGCCCATAAAACTAGACTGAACTGATCACCTATACAAAATCAGATCGTTTAGCCAACGTTGCAACGTTTCTAAGCGGAGGTGGTCTCGTGGGCGCCCGAACCTCCGATAAACCAAACCTCTTCTGCACTGATAGTTTTGCTGTTGTCCCCAAATACGGTTGGAACGACCTCGCCTTGGACGGAAACGGCAAAGAGATGATCATTAGCTATGATGAGGACGGAGACCCTGAGACAGGCTACACAGTTGCCGATGTCTACCCTCATATCAAAGCAATGGGAGATAACATCACGCCTTACTGGGTCTCTCTATTAAAAGGATACACCTTCGCTACGGGAGCATACGAGAAACTGTGTGATAAAGAGAAGCGTCAGGGACTCACGAGCCGGGCTGATGCATACCCTAATACTGAGGCTGGTAGCCCAGAGGGGCTCACATATGCGTCGTTCAACCGCCATATGCTCCTCTGCCCAAATTCTTTCAAAAATGAGGCCGGGAAAGGCCCTCACTCGCAGCCTACGGTGGCAGGATTAGTGACCAATGCCAATTACCCTAGTAAGGGTGATGCGCGACCCATGGATCGTTTTGGTACGCTCAGTTGCACATTGTATCATGAGTTGTTCCATATTGTTGATTCTGCGGGAACTGATTCGGATAATGGCCGTAAGTACATTGGAGTTTCTTTTTTCTCCTCTCCTCTCCTCTCTTCTTCGCTCCTTTCCCCAGCTGATCTCACTATCCAGTTTACGATGCGATTAAGATTATGCTCGCAGGAACGAA
Organism: Aspergillus hiratsukae; assembly: GCA_014281905.1. Classification (NCBI taxonomy): domain Eukaryota; kingdom Fungi; phylum Ascomycota; class Eurotiomycetes; order Eurotiales; family Aspergillaceae; genus Aspergillus; species Aspergillus hiratsukae. The sequence continues at coordinate 8,243 of JACBAD010001676.1, forward strand.
GCAGGATGATAGGCTGGTCAATGCTCCGGAGCCATATGTTCTCCTCGCGTTAGCGGCCTATATGTATCAGAATCCGCCTTCTGGTGCAACAGCGATGTGGTATTGGCCGATTGGTGGTTGGCAGAAACTGGCGAGCTGAGATTCAACTAGTTAGATTTAGGCAGGATTTGTGGATGGGATATGTGATGGAATATAGTAGACCAATAGTAGAACGAGCCAAGTACATACTGCTATTTCTACTATCTAGTGCTACTAACGCGTTCCGTCACGGCCAAATAAGCGAACTCGCTGCTAATAGTAAGAAACAAGACCAGTTTAATGACCCCAGCTACGTTAACCTAGTATTTCTACCACTTTCCCATCTTAGCCAGTATGGGCCCGCCTACCTTGACTCTACTACGCAGTAACCTGAATATGACAAACTCAGTATCAGCATGAGAAGAATATCAAAATCAATCCCAGGAGGCGGAGCGGTGATATTAATTTAGGCCCTTTGGAAGACTGACCATGTAATAATTCGCCTATTCACATTGCCCCTTTTGCACTATTCTTCATTCAGGAAAGTGTAATAAGAAGAACTCAGACCATTCCAATATTCCTTACGATGTTAATCTAGTGGGCTACAATTTAACCATTCACCGGTTCCTTTCCCTACAACCGGATTCCCCTATTCATTGAGATAGCCTGCTGTACGTCCAACCCTCGAACTGCGCATACAACCATGTGCCAACGTCTCGTTTCGCCCCTTGACCCCGCAGGAAATTTGCCGTCTCCTGATCTCCTAACTGCTCAGCCAATGCAAGTGGACCCCCAATAACCCATGTCGGAAGCTCTTTGATCCACCCTCGGTACTCAACATTGATATTGGCTCCACGCGCAACCAGCAATTTGACTAGATTTGTATGTCCACGAAGGACTGCCCGAATTAAAGGTGGCATCAGTATGTCATCTATAGCATCAGGAATATCGCCAAAGACCTGTTTTAGCGTGGAATGGTCGCCTTCTTCAAAATCCGGCAGTGCACCGTTCGTTAGCAGGATTTGAGCGATTCGCCCATCAGAGTAATCCATGCTGAGCGCAAGGGCGCGCGTTCTCTGTAATCGTGATGTGGGGCCCACAAGGATCTGGACCATCTCCTGATGTTGCCCCAGGACGGCTTTCAGCAAGGGTATAGCCTCCTTATCCCTAGTCCAAAAATTCGGGTTCGCCTTGCCTCCCGCCAGCAGTAATTGGGGAAGTTGAATATCTCCGTTATCTACTGCCCAAACCAGGGGTGTATAAACACCAGGAACTCGGCAACCTCGGAATACATAATTGAGGCTAACTCCAGTGGCCAGAAGGAGTGGAAGAATATCCCCGTGTCCTTCAACTAGTGCACACTGAATAGCATCTTGTATCTGCGATGTATTTGGCCGGGTCGAATCAGGACCATAGTGGAGTAAAAGATCCACGACATCCTTTGCGCCTTGGAACGCTGCGATCTGGATGGGGCTGTTTATGACCGCGACGTGCCTCCTATCTTGACGAGCGCCTCGGCTAAGCAGAGTTCGCACGAGATTCACATCGCCATGAATCACGGCAAGACACAAAAGGGTAAGGCCCTCCGGGTTTCTCATATTGACGTTACATCCTCTCCCAATCAAAACTTCCGCTATAACCACATGTGAGTGTTGGATAGCAAGACACAGTGGATGTGGCGGAGGGCAGTTGTAAAAGTGGTACGGCGTGCACAACCCATAACTTATCCGCATTCCATTGGTGGAGATTTCTCCAGCGGAGGTTGACGTAGGGGCTATTTGTGCACCGTAGCCCAGGGCTTTCTGTAGGATCTCCATGGCTCCATGCTCTGCGGCCCACGCGATGGCGGCGCTAGGGGGACGTCTGGCGTCAGCATAATAGAGAATTGGGTCAAATATGGCATTGAACCGACGGTTTGCGCAGGCTAATGCACGGAGAGTCCGGAGCGATGTGACGTTTTTGCCAATTTTTTGCAAAATTTCCGTTGGTAAGCCTACCGGAGGAGAAGACATTATCGCGAGTAGCTGAGGGACAGTTTTTGTTGGCAGTGTAGGTACTCGGCAACTTTTGAAGTTTAAGACAAGCTTGCCAAGACGCGACGTAAGCTCGGTGCGTAATCTTGGCAACTTCGTTTAATCTATTTAATCTAAATCTGCCACTAGTCCTGAAGCTTACGCGTTCCCCCATACTCCCCAGGCAGGGCGCAGCAGTGCCTAGACCTCGTAAGGAGTCGCGACTCGTCAGGTTCGACTCGAACCTCAGGTTCCACAAACAGTGCAAACATAGGAAATCTCGTGATATGCATATTTTGTGCAGTTTTCGTCTGTATTTTTGAGTATTTAGTTTACAGTATAGGCGAAAAGGTCAGATTAAAATGATTTTAGTATAGAATCAAATGGGAGCTTTCACACTTCAAATTCTACTATTTTTATGGCTTATGATAC
>JACBAD010001675.1:0-10700 GCA_014281905.1 Aspergillus hiratsukae
GAGGAGGAGGGGGTTAGGTGGTTGTTGGTGGTGGTGGTTTAAGTCTGAAGGTAAAGATTGGGAAGCAGAGAACGCGGATGACCGAGAAGGAGCAGGTGAGGAGTTAACAAAATGGACATGAGTAAGTAATTGTAAAGAGAGGTAAGGCAGGTACTTCTTAGTCTGTATTTTAGTGGGAAGGAAGACATGACGAGGAGGGGAGGGGCGGGAATAGTACGGAACCTGAACAAGGTACGGAGTACAAAATTAGGTATTTCATGGGGTCGATTGATACTTACATACAGACAAGAAGTTTCGAAGACAAGGGACACGCAAAAGAAACCTCAAAATATTCGCATGTACTAATGGACTCGTCGATATCGTGATAGTCGAACGGAAGGAATCGAAAGATGTCAATCAAAATAGGAAACGATTATAATCACAGAAGGGAAAAATAAAGAAATAAAAGAGGTATAAGAAGTCGTTCGATGATAATGACAGTATTCAAAAGGGCCTGTCTTGTTTCGCTTCGTTTTAAGGTACGGGAATGCCTCTTTTTGTACTTCCTGGTTTTTTTGCTGTTGTTCCCAGGTTCAGTTTACCCTGTACCCCCACTAGTTCTTGCTTGCTGGAAAACGTCAAAGATACTTGGAAAGGAGTATTATGCACACTTTGAATGTGGGCTTTCTAGAAAGGGCAACAGGGGGTTTCCTTGTATCCGTATGAATGTGGATGACTTGGAGACCCTTTGTGCGAGGGAGGAGAGAGGGAGGGAGATAGAGAAAGTATGTGGGCTGCTGCTGCTCACAGGGTTATGTGGTAATCAAATCGATCTGAGCAGCGCAGACCCGGTATTAATGCAAGCTTATATGCGCCACACAAGCGAGTGGTAAAAGAAGGAAGGCGAGGCGAGGAAACAAGTCAGCAGAAGAGAAGGAAAAAGTGGTAGACAACATTCTGGAGGGGAAGAGGCGCGGAAAATCAACTCCCCAAATCATCACGTGGTTGCGTCATGGGTGTGGGTGCCCTGCAGAACAGTTGAACAGCAGTTAATACATAATACTCTGTAGGTACTCGACTATGGGCATGTTTGGATACTTCACTAGGAACCAAGTGACTAAGTGGAAAGACCTACCTTACCTCTCTAGAAAAGCAACTAAAGACACACGACTCAAGGCGAGAGAAGTGTTCTCCTGACCCATACTTCGCAGTCCCAAGGAAGGTCGAAAGGGGAACCATTCCATTCATATGGTCAACCATTAACCTGTCTTACCTTCAAGTGCGATGATTATTGCATATTGTGCATGAGCAATCGCATCTTGGGGGCTCAGCATTGAAGACAATATCCGTTATCCTTCAAGTGTTGCTCTCGAAGCCCTCATCTCAAAAACTTTTTCGTTCTCCACCACGATCAAGTATCGGGTGGCTCAAGACGCTCTGGTTGGTACACAGTATGGCCTCCATGGCGACTATGGCCGATCATCTCTGTTAAAGCAAAGCGAAAGACCAGGACATTAGTAATACTGCAGTAGTACCATCACGAGACTATTTAAGAGTTGAAATGACAGCAGAGCACTAAAGACTTCCCAAATGAGATGCCATCGATATTCTAGGCGCAATTGTGTTCGACTGCATCTATTATACAGACTCTTATCTGTGGTTGGGATTTCTTGTCGTCTTGCGATGTCTACGGTACGCCACTGTATCTATATGGAGGTAACTCCATAGGATCTTCCGAGACGCGTCGTTGAGGTTCACAACAGCTAGTCCACCGACAGGCGTACTGGCATGTCATCAATATCCTCCTACGTCATGGCATGTACGTATGATGTTGCTTAAATTCTTTAGCTCCCTTTTCTTTGGCCCGTCAGCTTCTGATCCTAGCAGTGTGGCGGCGGAAGGAAGAAAAAGTACGGATAATGGCTAATCTTTTTTGCGTCATTTGGGTGTTCTTTGCTTGGCCAAGGATAGGTAGCTACCTGACTAGAGGTATCTTATTGGTAAGATTGGGCATTGTTTTGCGGTGATCTGTGCAGTACCTGGCGCTACTGTACCTTATGATTATTTATATATTACACTTTTCTGCCTCAAGCTTCTGTCCTGTCCTATCTTCAAAGAATGCGCTGTCCTGTATATGTTATGGTTTCTACGCCTTTCTGTGTCCTAGGTACTCTTTCTTATGGCTTTGTCTGCCTTTCGCGGCCTCTCTGATGCCCATAGCTACGTAACGAGTACAATTGTCTCCACATAGGACAATTCACCGTACCTAGTACATAATTGGATCAATTTGCCAAGAGTTCCACTAATGATCAGCGTTCTATTACCAGGGCTCGCTCCTCTGCCGATAATATTATTTTCTTTTTTGGTTCCTGATTTTTTCATTGCAATAGGTATCTTCCTCAAGTCCCGCAGGTATTCTCTTGATTTGTATGATAGGTTGTATCCCGGTAACTCATGGGTCTAAGATAGATCCTTCTCCACAATAGATTACAGGTAATAGAATGAAAATAGCAAGCAGGTACTTCTCTGTTTCCCACTCTTAGACTGCAGCAAGGACAAAGATTATCATTCTTGAAGCATATACGGGGTAGGCACTCTACATTATTACCAAAGACCAAACCCTCAAAGACTACTTTCCACAGCAACAGAGAACAACAGTGATGTCCGTATATTGCAAAGTTGCCGTTATATTTCTCCATCGTACATTATTACACCGGTGTATGTAGTTACCACAATTTCAAGAGATTTGCAGTTAGCAGTTACCATGACTGGATTACTCACCGCCTCCCCTTTCGCGTTCTGTGCTTCCAGGGTCTTCTGCCCCTCCTACGCGACAGGAATAATAATAATCATTCGCGTCGTATCAACTAATATCTTCATCTCCAGGTCAATTGCAAGCGCCATTGATCAGCAGTCGACTCCTCTGTAGGCAGCTGCTCTGGGGTCTTGACTTTGAATCGTGGAACATCTACCATTCTCTTCCGGCCGCCTGAACTGCCCCTCATTCTCCATCCATCATGGAGCAAGAGCTCTTGACGCTCCTCGCAGACACACAGTCGCCAGTCGCCGATACGAGAAAGGCCGCTGAGCTAAAGCTCCTTCAGCTGTATCCCAACGAACAATTCCCCCTCTCCCTCGCCGCCATAGCCTCTCACGACTCCGTCCCTACCAACCTTCGCCAGTCCTCCCTGTCCGTCCTTCGTACCTTCATTGCTGCCGCTTGGTCGCCGAATCTAGACGAATTCAAGGGTCATGTTCTGATCAATGACACCAACAAGGCTCAGATCCGACGTGTTCTGTTGGAGCTGGCCACCACTGCGGATGTTCAAGAGCGGAAGGTCAAATCGTCTGCCAGCTATGCGGTCAGCAAGATTGCCAGTGCCGATTTCCCTGATGAATGGCCCGAGCTTCTCCCGTCGCTGCTTCAGATCATCAACGATGCTAACAGCAGTGCGGGCGCATTGCACGGCGCGTTGAAGGTCCTGTTGGACCTCGTCGATACCGGTTTCAGTGAGGAGCAGTTTTTCGGTGTTGCCCGCGACCTGGTTACCACTCTTTTCAACATTGCGACTAGCGAGTCAAGAAAGCCGATGCTGAGGGCACTGGCCGTTGCCGTTTTCCGCTCTTGCTTCGATACCTTGGAGATGGTGCTTGAGCAGCACAAGGTGGCAGTCAAACAATTTATGGATGAGGTGCTGAGCGGCTGGTCCCCGTTCTTCATTGAAACTCTGAAGGCTCCCTTGCCACAGGCCCCCAGCGAGCAAGAGGAGTCCAAAGAGGGTGAACTCGCTTCTCAATGGAGGGGTATAATCGGACTGAAATTGCAGGTGGTCAAGGTAGGTTATCTCAATATCTTGGAGGCATCTTCAACTCGTACTGACGGTATAATTCTTCGCTGTTAGACGCTTATGAAGATTCGAATGGTCTTTCCCGGCCTCATGACAGCTCAAAGTCCGGTCTACTTCTCGACTGTCTGGACAGAGCTTTCCAACATTCAGTCTGCTTACCACGAGTTCTATGTTCTTGACGAACGACAGGGCCGCTTGGAAGATGTTGACGGACTCCCTTACACGCTGGACTTCCTTGTGCTGGAAGAGCTGGATCTGATTCAAGCGCTTCTAAAGGCACCACCAGTCAAAGCTGAACTCCAGCAGCAGTTGCAGAACGCTGGTCAGGCTGCAGCAACCGCCAGTTGGCTTCCAGAGATCTTGAAGCTGGCCTGTTCGTATGCCCAGATTACGACTGAGGAGGAAGGCCTGTGGGACATTGATGTGAATCTCTTTCTATCGGAAGAGACGTCTGTCACCGCCAATTACACCCCCCGAACCTGCAGTGGAGACTTGGTCATTAAACTGGGAGAATGGCTTAAGGTAACGACTATTGAAGGTCTCCTGGCCTACATGAACAATCTTTTTGCCGACTCAGCATCGACGTAAGGATTCCAGTCACTTTTACCATTATGCTTGAGATCGCTAACTTAGTTCTGTCAGATGGAAATCTCGTGAATCGGCGTTGTTCATTCTTAACCAGTTGCTGCGAGATCTCAACGAAGTCTCACAGGAAGTATCTTCCGACCTGGCGAGTGGCTTTCACAATTTCGTTACGTTCGCTATCCAGCAAGAAGAGGAGTTTCTGCGAGCTCGTGGTTACCTCGTGGCGGGTGTCTTGGCTCAAGTTGCGAGCGAGGCGTTCCAGCCTACCGCTATCTCCTACTTTGAAGCGACCCTCAAGGCGATCGCTGAAGATCCCTCGGAAGTGGTCAAGGTATCCTGCATTCGGGCCCTTCAGGATCTTATGGAATCTCTTCCTGCAAGCACTACAGTCCCACTTCAGGTTCCCGTTATCAATGCCCTGTCGGAGTTCATCGCCGCGCACAACCTTCAGGAGCCATCCGAGGGCGACGATCTCAAGGTCACTTTAGCGGAGACCATCCGTGATACTATCATGGTTAATCCAAGTGTGGTCTTGTCATCTATTGCCATTGATGTCCTGTTCAATATAGCCAGCAGTGGGGCTACGAATTTCCAGCTGACAATGATCGTTACCGAGGCGTTCGAGGATATCGTACAGTCTATCTCCGAACAGGGAGCTGATGCTTTCATCCGTCTTTGTGAAAGAGTGCTTCCTTCGCTCACCGGCGCGATTGACGTGGGAAACCTCACTCAGGAGAATGCTCTCACGAACTTTGCGGCCGATCTCCTGCGCGCCTTGACGGGAGGAGCCCTGCAGCCTTTGCCTGCCGGATTTGTGGAGACTGTCATGCCCAAGCTTAACAGGTTGCTGTTGGACTCTTACGATGCCGAACTAATTCGCCCTGCCACGGAAGCGGTTCGGCACATTCTGTCACATGACTTTGATCAATTCGTGGCCTGGCGCGATCCCCAGAGTGGCAAAGAAGCGGTTGAGGTTGCTCTGATAATCATTGATCGGTTGCTGGGCCCCTCGGTCGACGATAACGCCGCAACTGAGGTCGGACAGCTGGCAGCCGAGCTGGTCGAAAAAGCTGGATCTGAGAGACTGGGTCCCTATCTGCCACAGCTGCTCCGGGCTGTAGCTCATCGTCTTGCCACAGCTCAACAGGCGCAATTTATTCAGAGTTTGATCCTTGTCTTCGCCCGACTGACTCTCATAAACGCTCGCGAAGTGATTGACTTCCTGGCGCAAGTCGACATTAATGGTCAGAGCGGACTGCCAATTGTTATAAGCAAATGGCTCGAGAACTCGGTCAACTTCGCTGGCTACGACGAGATTAAGCAGAACATCATTGCTCTGGCTACACTGTACAACCTCGAGGACCCCCGCCTGGCTCAGGTGCAAGTCAAAGGTGACCTCATCATTCAGGAAACGGGTCGCATCAAGACTCGATCGCAGACCCGCAACAACCCCGACCGCTACACAACTGTGACGGCTCCGTTAAAAATCATCAAAGTGCTCGTCGAGGAGCTGGCCGCTGCATCAGGCAGTAAGGAGATTGATGCAGCTACCGCGGCCGCTCTAGAGGAAGAAGACAGCGACGACGATGGTGAATGGGAAGACATCCCCAGCAATACACTGGATCTCAGCCTGGGTGTCACCAAGCAAGAGCTCATGGCGTTCGGCGAAGGTGGCACTGAAGGGGTGTTTGGTGTGCGCAAGCGGGATGACGAGACTCAGGCATTCTTGCTGGACTTCTTCCACAATGCGTCCACTAAGCCCGGGTTCGAGCAACTGTTCGCCGCGCTAACTCCCGACGAACAAGAGAAACTCCGCAGCTTGAGCTGATTGGATAGCATTTCTTTTTCTTGTTATCTCTTTATTCCCACATAATACGGTCGAGATTGTCCTGGACTTTCTTGACCGAATTTGACGACGTTATGTATGTAGCTGATACTGAATAGACCCATAGCGGCAAAGCGCCGACTTTCGTCCAGTTATCCATTGCAGATCATGTATGCATTCAATGACCACGTGGCACGTGTACTGTGTTCCAGGAGGACTTCTTTGTTCCCTCTGGAACTAGGGCGTCGAGATGCATGATGTACAAGCAGGGATGCAGTGACAGTGAGTCAGTGCACTATCTATACGCTGACAGTAAAATTGGGAAGAGCAGTAGGCAGCTGCATGCAAGTGCTTTTACTGTTTTGGGTAGGCTTAGCGCAGGAATCCTGTACTTTGCATCTCGGCGTCCCTCGGGGCAACCTGAGGGTGGAGTTAGAGAAAGAGATGGAGCTGTAGACAAAGACGAGGGCTACGGTGACCCTTGAAGGGTTATCCATGGAGAAGTTGTGATCGGAACCTGTCCGTCGGTACCTCCGAAAGAAAATTCAGGGATGGATCTCCCCTCCAAGACTCTGTACCAGTGGTCAGGAAAGCCGCCATACCAAGAACGCGTGCATGCATCACGCCCATGATCCATCACGTCCTTTGTCCTTCTAGAAGGCAGCCAGCCAGACGGTACAAATCCTCCGTGCTGGGCGCTGATCAGGCCGATCTCCGAGACTCCGACAAAGCAAGAGCGGCTCACGAGTCAGTCTAGTCTATTTTCCACTTAGCCGCTGTTGGGGACGCTGGAGAGAGCATGGATGGAAGCATGATGGCCAGTCGATGCATCCACTCGGCAGAAAGCGTATCAACTAGAGAGGTAGGGTATTCGACGTGATCGGTAGCCTACCGAGTTGCCAATGCCATACGTAATATCTACATAGTAGATACGAGAGGTAGAGAGGTAGATACTGTTTGCTAAAGATCGCAGCCACTTGATGAATGACCCATGACCCATCATACGGGTACTGTACGACCGTAACTTTGGAAGTGACCCGACAAATTGGCTGATCGTCTCTTTTGAGGGAATTTGATTGGCCATTTATACCCAGATCGGCTCCAGCCGTGCGGGGCTTTAGGTTTTGGATGCGGACTTGGGAGATAGAACTGGACAGCGTAGTAAAGTTTGCCAGGTAGATTAGATACTAGTAGTGTCTAATAGTTTCAGCCATGTGTTCACTGTTCCACTGTGTTCAAGGTTGAAGAGACTAGAGAGTCTACATTAGGAGTCAGGACTATCAATTGGATTGAGCTATCTTGATGTTTGAGGTGATAATCGACATGACTCAGGTGTCAGAAACTAGACCCGTTAGAGAGGTAAGGGTACGGACCGTGTACTCCGTAAGATACGCAATGACCAAACCTTGGCCTCTGCACAGGCCGGGCTAAGCCTGATTAGGCGAGCAGGGCACACTCGTCAATAATATCCATCCAAACAGAGCGCATTCCCCATTCCCAGGACCATAGCGCTGGCTCTACGGAGAGGCTAACTGACGCCTAACAGTCCCAACAACGCACACACCGCCCGAATCGCAATTGGAACCCATCCGTCCCTCATCCCCGGAGCTGGAACCCCCTGCAGCCTTTTACGTTTGGCCAACGTCGTTTGACTCGTTTAGAGTCTTGGACTAAGTTACTAAGGTATCTGCATAATGAATTTGGATTCTGTACCATATTAGTCTGCTCCTTGGTTTGGATTTGCGGTTCGCCCTCATTGCCGTTTTCTCATAGGTCCTGCTGTTTTCTCCTCTTTGGATCGCCCTCGATTGAGGAGGAGCTTTGTCCGATCTCGCCAATGTCACCTCACCTCTGTGTGCTCCGTAATTATTATTCTTGCTATCTGATCGATCTTCTAAACGGCCGTCCATATTATTTAACTAGGCCTGTGTCCACCTCACCCAAGTCTAGCATTCTTTTGTCTTTCTGGTTCTTCTTTTTGTTGTCATATTCTCATAGATTTCCTTTCTTTTAATCTTGACGGAGCTTCGTCATAATTATTCTAGAGATGTCGCGTCCGAATCCAGACGAGCATATCCTGGTCGATGTAAGATACCACTCTCCTTATTTTCATGGGCCTCTCTTTTACTTTGTTTTCCACTGCCTCGTCTGCTTGTTTGTTTTCCCTGGAAGAAAATATTCGCCTGTACTGGCGGCCAACGGACTATTCTGCCGCTGAGTTGCTGTATGAAATGTACCATGGCTGCCAACTCAATCTGTCGGCAATAGCCTGCTTTTTTCCCACATGAAGGATGGAAATTGATAATGACGACTAAATCTTCGTCTAACTGGGGATTTGTCCACTTTTATCTTTCTATCGTTCTGCTGTTGTTCATGTTACGAGCATCGTACCAATTACCCCTCATCCGTCGCGGATTTCCCCCGTCAACTCCGCAAACTCGTGGGCCGAAATTAACGATTCATCTAGACAAGCGACGAAGACTCACTATGCGACGCTCAATCGATCATTGACTCAAATTTCTCTCTCGCCTCCACAGCCCGGGACTACCTCTACGAGAATGGACGCCGATACCACGCCTACCGATTGGGCCACTACCCAATGCCCAACGACGAGGAAGAACAAGACCGGCTAGCCTTCATGCACCATCTCTTCAAGCTGCTCATCGGAGGCGATCTCTACCGCGCCCCGATCCTCAACGACGGTCCACCACAGCGCATCCTCGACGTAGGCACAGGGACAGGCATCTGGGCGCTGGAAATGGCCGAGGACTTCCCGGACGCCGAGATCGTGGGGACCGATCTAAGTCCCATCCAGCCGAACTGGGCGCCCCCCAACTGCACATTCATCGTCGACGACGCGGAGAGCGATTGGACGTACACGCCTGACGAGGCGTTCGATTACATCCATGCGAGGAGTCTGGGCGGCGGCATTGGCGATTGGAACCGGCTGCTGCGCCAGGCGTACATGCATACGAAGCCTGGGGGGTGGGTTGAGATCCAGGAGTATGAGACGTGGATCCGGTCGGATGATGATACTATTCAGAAGGCGCCTATGCTGCTGGACTGGCAGCAGAAGATTGATGCGACGAGTACGCAGTTTGGCAGGCCGATGAATGTTGCGTCGAGGTTGCGGGGGTGGATGGAGGAGGTGGGGTTTGTGAATGTCACGGATGATACTTATAAGGTATTCCTCACTTTCTCTTTCCTATCATGACAGAAATCGCTAACGCCTAGTTATAGGCACCTGTAGGCTCATGGCCCAAGAGTCCCCGGTTGAAAGAGATTGGGAGAGTGGGCAAGATCACATTGTACGAGGCCGTAGAGCCATATACATTAGCGCTGTTTACTCGCGTGCTCGGCTGGACTGGCGAAAAAGCGCAGGAATACGTGGATAAAGTACGCAGGGATCTGCTGCGCCCCAATATCCATGTATACGTTCTGTACCATTACGTGTATGGGCAACGACCGGCGAACGGGTGATGATGGTCTTATGATGATTACGAGAATGACTACGGCTCCATTGTACATAGTTTGAAAAGATTCTGTTCCTATAAACGGCGTCATGGTCTTCTTTCAATACCCTCCCTGTCAGACATGCTCCAATGACTTTCGATTTCGAGGTAGCCTAGCCCTGTAGAGAATATCCGACGCCCTCGCCCGTCCCGAGCGCTATCAAATTCGCCCTCATCTTCTCCGCTCGCTCGCCAATGCCAAACGCAGCATCCTCCTGATGAACCCACGAACCAACACCGTGCTGCAGGACGGCAGTAGCCCGCACCTTCTCATCCGCGTCGCCCCCCGACGCCGACACCTTCAACCCAATGCTCCCATGCAGCGTCAGCCTCGTCTCCTCACCCCCCTGTGGCTTCGCCTTGTACATCCCCCGATGGAGAATATTACTATCATAGAACACCGCATCCCCCGGCCGAAGCTCCACCACCAACTGACCGGGTAACTCAGGCTCATACGGCCCTGCACTCCGCTCCGTCTCCGTGCGCACCCGTCGATGCGACCCCGGTACCACAATCAGCGAGGAATCCGGACACAGCGCCAAATTATACTGCGCATGCGACTGCCGGCCATGCGGGCTCTTCGCCTGCAGCAGCCGCATCTCCTCCTCCGGCGACACCGTCTCGGGAATATCATCGCGGTGCCAGCGGAGCTCGAAGTCCTTCGTCTCCGGCGCGACAAGCAGATTGAATAGCTCCATCACCAGTCGCTCGGTAGCGTCGTTTTCGTTCGGTGCGGCTGATGTGTCTGTATCTGTGCCACTGCCACTGCCACTGCCACTGCCACTGCCCTTGATTCCAAGCAGCTCCTCCGCGACCGCTAGCACCTTCTCGGAGAAATAGAACCGGGCGAATTCGGCGCGCCCGGACATCTGTGGGTGCAGGAGGTGCTGGACGCCCCAGATGCCGCCTTCGGAGGCGGGGGGCGGCGTTTTGGGCCACGGGGGGAACTGC
>JACBAD010001674.1:0-10458 GCA_014281905.1 Aspergillus hiratsukae
GGGAGTGGGAGTGGGCAGCCGTGGGAGGTGGGGAGCTGGGAGGTTGCGCCGTGGTTTTTCAAGAAGTGGAAGTTGTTGTTGGATAGTCATGGGGGGGATCTTTGGGGGAGCCCGCTTTAGTTAACCCTTTTTCTTGTTGATAGGGACTGAAGACTAATTTATATGCAAGCCATTTCGAACATGTATATTGACTTTGAATCTAGAACTTCTCTGGATCCCAGAGTTCTCGGTCCTGACAGAGAATTCACTGCGCCCTCTCTCAACGAAGTGCCCAACGCCCTTCTCCGCCACGGCGCCTCCATTCTCCCGATGAATAGACAACCTCTTTTCTCAACAAGGTATATCTCGGCCACTGCGAGAGGGTCTTCCCCTCGAAGGGCGTATAATCAACATTATGATGCCAACATCCCATTCTTCAGCTCAAACAGCTTCAACCCACCCTCCGATACCAGATCCGCATCCAACGATGAGGGCGACGATGAGGACTTCAGCTAGTCCTATAGCCTGAGATATAATCTTCGTGACTGCTGCCATTGTCCTGAAGACGGCGCTCATCACGATCATGACCACAAATGTGATGAGGAAGTAGATGAAAAACTGTGACGCCTCCCTACGGAGATACCCCATGAAATACATGATGGTGTTAATGACCACCGCGACAACGAATTTTACAAGAATATCGCCGATTACTTCAGCAATGGCTTCTGTTGAGGGATGCTAAAAAGTGTAGGATGCCTGCTTCACGACAATGAGACTTTCAGAATAGAGGTTGTTAATCTTGCTCATCGCGGGTGAAAGTGTTGAGTAGCCCTGCAAAGAACAGCAATCCGCCTCTTGAAGCGAACCCTGCGGGTGTATCGGGTGTTCCGTAGAAGGCCGAGCCAACGACGAGGGCCATAAAACTGATTGTCAACACATCATCGCGCGCTATTGAGCAACTCGCGGCATAGGAACCGGGGAAAGACGTACGGAAATGGTCGCCTTCTTGCCCGCTGACTTAGCAGCCGTTAAGACACGCTGGATCGCAGCTTCGTCCTCTGCTCCACCTGGTTCAACGCCCATTTGCTTTGAGAGGTCCAAGGGTCCTCCTCGACATTGGTACCCGTGCATACCAAACTGTTTCAAGCTGACTCACCAATAAGGACTCCATCCAATCCCTCAACCGCAACAATCTTCTCCGCATTCTCGACGCCAGGCCTTGACTCATTCTGCACAAAGAGGACGGTGTTCCTATCGGCATGAGTGTCATACTAGTGTCTGGGCACTTCCGGGAAGGAGTACAGTGCGAACATCGGTCCATAGCCGCGGGTTCCTGTGGGCGGGTATTTGCAGTACTTTACAATCTTCGCGGCGTCCTCCTGAACAAGGATCCCTGTGAGCACAATGCTCAAACCCCCGGTAAATGAACAATACGCACCGCCGAATGGCACATAGGAGTAACAATTTCATGAGCAGCGGTTTCCCAGGCTTTCTCTGAATGCTGCTCGGGAAAAGGAACCCCGTGATTCTGTGCAGCTTCCGGTGGTTTGGCAAAGCAGGGTCCATAAATTGCTTTTCATATCATATCCAGTGCACATCCAAATCGGTTCCAAGCTAACTTGAAATCAACAGTGAGTGAGCCATAAGCCAGATGTCAGGACCTAACAGGGTACCCGCCTAGGGCCCTTGGGGTCCAACCGAGCTTAGTCATAGCTTAGTCAGCAGATAGAGCACTTAGTTAGGGAGCGCCGTCTCGCCTAATCCCAGATACAAATCACGAGAACCTGGTTATGGATCCCGGCCAATGGAGTAATGGAATTGTTAGGAGGTGGAGAGCATCGATGTCAGGGCTCTGGGGTTCTTGTTGACTGCGCCTTGCTGGGCAACCGGGAATACCCCTGAATGAGGCAAGTGGATTCCGACTTACGCTTGTGCCTTGTCCTATGCTTGGCTCAAGCAATAGTTGCACATGGCCCCCAATTTCTCGGACTTGCCGCAATGGGAAACCCCCCTGTCCAGACAATTTAAGCATCTCACCTCCCCCAAAAACGAAAAGCGAATCGCGGAGAAACCACAAGAGTGATTCTTCGTTACTAACAGGAACTTAGATGGCTCGACTCGCGTGCATGCTGGTGCTCTGGGCAGTAGCTCTACTGCCCACCACAGCCGAGACGCTACCTGCGGTCAAAAAAGACAATCTGGCTGTGATTTCTGCAAAACTGCGCAAAGGCTCTTTCCCATCGACACTGCAGAAGAGAGATACTATCTCAGCACCAGCCTTGAGTGATGATGTGCGCTGCCTCCCACCCCCGCTCTTTCTGCGTGCGTCCCTAGACCTAACGATAGTGAATATTTATAGGGCAGTTACTTGATGAACATCTCGATTGGAACCCCGCCGCAGCCTGTTGGTATGGTTCTCGATACCCTGGACACAACTTTCATGGTCATGTACCCGGGCCCGAACACGAACTGCTCTGCCCATCACCATTGTGAAGAAATGGGATACTTCGACCCCCGGAACTCATCGACTTTCGCTACGACTGAGCACAATTGGGAAGGGTTGGACGATTCCTTTGACGGTTCAGATACGGTCACTGTGGGAGGGGCGAAACTCTCAGATGTGTCGCTCGGGCTCGTAACTATCAACGGCCCTTACAGTTGTACGTGCCTGCCTTCCTCTAGTATTACTGTACTAAAATGGATCAGACAACCTGCTCGGCATTGGCCCGGATAATCGCAGCTTCCCGTACCAGCTGGTGGACAGCGGCCTGATTAGCACCCCGTCATTTAGCGCCTGGAGGAACCCAAACACCACCAACGAGGGCGAAATCATCTTCGGAGGGATAAATAGCGCGAAATTCATCGCGCCTCTCCACGCCTTCTCTTTCAAGGATATCATCAGCTTTCCAGTCCACGGTATTCAGATCAAACTAGCCAACGGGATCACCTCGCAGACCGAGTCCAACTCCCAGAACTCAACGATAACCTCTACCATCCCAGTCGCAAGATTCCCCCTGTATAGCAGATACATAACGACCAACCTCCCCCGCGCCATGACAATGGACCTCTATGCCGCCCTCAATCTCTCCTCTTTTCAATGGGAAAACGGCTACTGGCCTCCGCCCCAAGTCCCCTGCACCCGCCGCTCGGAAAACCACACCATCGCCTTCCTAATTGGCAACACCACCATCCCCATCTCCTGGAGCGCATTCCTATCAGAGGAATACAACGACCCAGAGACATGTTCCTTCTATATCACCCCATCCGACGATGACAAGGGCTCCTGGACCGGGATCCTAGGCAGCCTATTCCTGTCGAATATTTACCTAGCCGTTGACTACAACAGCATGATGGTCGGGATTGCCCCGTTGAACAAAAACCCAGGGTCCGATGAGATATTCGAGATGAAGACGAGCAGTCCGCAAATTCCGCAGGCTGTGGGAGACTTCCCTCCCACGGTGACGGCTTATGCGCCTGCACCGACGGAGAACCCGACGACGGAAACGTCGAGTGGGTTGGCTGCGATGAGAACCGCAGCTCCGGGGCTTCTACCTGGGGTTGTGGGGGCTGTGGTTCTTGCTATCATTTAGCTTGTGTCGAAGCACCGTATCTCTGGTATCAGATGATATATTTTACATTCACTCAGATTACCGTTTCAGTTAGACTATTCCGACCAGCATCCTGGAGCCCAACCAGCGCTGCAATGGCCTCCATGGCTCATCAACAGCCAGCCGAGCTGGGGAACTGTCCTGCTGAGGAGGCAATCTCAGCTTTTGTATATTAATAATTTCCTCATGTCAAACCTTCTTCAACGTAGAGTAACGGGACCGTGAACGAATGTTCCTCCGCGACAACACGGCCCTTGAGCGGGTGCCGATGCGTAGGGCTGGTTCGCCTTCAAAGAGTGCTACAATTCCGAATTTGCAGTTGGAGACGATTATATTCGAGGAGTATCTGGTGGAGAACAAAAGCGTGTCGGGTAAGAAATCCATTTGCTCATTCATCCTTCTGCCCTATAGCCTATTGACTCTACAATTTTCCAAGCACGAGTGGCGGCTGACATTGTTAGATCGCAGTATCGCCGAGATGGCCGGTAAGATGAAACCCGAGCTCCAAGAGATTTGGCAAATGTGAGGGTAAATTCGGCTAACATGTTGTCTTCCTTGTGGCTGTAATCGCACGAGCTTGTCTTCGCGCCATGGCCCTAGTCAGTCGATGGTTTGCATGAACTCCATCGTTATCCACGTATGACGCCTGGGTTTTTTTAAGTGCTTTCTTCCCAGGTGCAGCAGTCAAGGGTGGGGAAGCTTCCAAGTCGGCACTAACAGGTGATACGGTCGTGTCTGCGCTTGGTAGGGCTTCTCTGCGGGACGATCTCGCATCCCTCGACTTGAGAGATGCGGGAGAGGCGTTGGGATCTGGGCCGCATGTGGCATATGAAGTCGCTCCGTTCTCTGTCCTCAGAAGTCTCTGGCTCATGCCCACCAAAAATCGATGAGTTACAATCTTGCTATAACTGCGGGTCGATCGGTAGAATCTCAGGGCTTGTAGTAGTAGTTGAGGACCCGAGTTCATCGCTTGTGTAGAGCGTAGGGAGGTCGGAAGTGTTTAATGTGTCCGCAATAGAGTCAGGCTGCAGGGACGGTGAGCGGGTTGAGCATTCAATGCCATCTGCATTAGATCCTGGCCCGTTGTCACTGAGTTGGCCCAGTCTTCCATCCGCTGACGAGAACGACGTCTCGCCAAACTGACGGAAAGGTGTTGCCAAGTGGTTTGAAGATGAAGGAACAGGGTGGCAACGCTGAGCTACCTGAACAGGGGTCAATCCTGTATGGTTGCTCTCGACCAGCGTAGATCCATCGGGGCTGTCTCTCGACCTCGGCAGAATTGCGACCGGCGGACAGGTAGTAACATTTAATTCTGGAGAAGCCCACTGGATAACACGGAACATCCCAGCTTCGCCGGGACCAAGCCTTTGCCGTTTCTTATCCCCTTTCCACTCCTGGGATCTCTTCTTGCCTCGAGAGACAGCATCGGCTCGAGTGCCCAATTTGCCCTTGCTGTCTGACTCATCGCCAGATGCAACCCAGATCGCTTTGTGCAGACCATGCGTATCACTCAAGTGATAACGTAGCTGAGTTTCGGAATCAAACTCGACTTGGCACATCGGGTGAGAACATACGTATTTCCCGCACATCATCTTCATATCGTTGATGACATGGCTTCTCAATTCATTGCTCCTCTTCCAGGATCTCATGCCGTCTGAAGGGGAGAGACTTTCAGTGCGAAGACAAAAAGGACAGTACCCTGGTCGGACGAGAGTATAACAGTAAGTGATTATTTCGCACCGTCGGGACATGCCGTGCTCGAGGTGCCTGTTGCAATGTTCTTCCCACTCTTTCGCAGTGTAGAAGGCGAAGCACTCGTAACAGTACTTTAGCTGCGTCTCCTCGTACCCAAGCATCTTGCAATGTTTCCTGCATTGGCAATCTTGGACGTGATTAGATCGCTTAGGGCGGATCAACCTGGGGGGTATTAGAGACGTGGCACATAATCGAAGGGGTTTGTGTGGGCGTCTGGCCGCATCACTCACCGAGTTAGGTCACATTTCCCAACCGGGCATCTCCCATCAACCGGCTCCTCCCCAGGCCGGTAGAAAACATTGTAGTCTTTGGTACAGTAGGCCAACAGGCTTTCCAGGACAGAGAGCATATCTTGATAGGATAGATCATTATCCATTGGCATCATATTGGCAATACGCTGACGATCAGGCTGGGCCTTAAACAGTCAGTGCGCGACATCGTTATAAACGACCGCTTCTGGAGCCTTCCCTCCAGCTCTGACCTGCGTTTCGACACGCCTTCGAATCCATTCCTCCCTGTACTTAGCCAGTTCAGAGTTATGGAGTCGAGTCTTCAAGACTTGTATTTGCTTTCTGGTGAGCTTTATGGCAAAGCCAGCATTCTCATCAACTTTGTTGGCGTTACTCTCTTCAGCCGTACTCTGGTCGTTGGATTCGTTAAAATTCTCCTGAATTTGCAACTCGTTGAGTCGCCTTTCAAGTTCGCGCAACTCTTCATTCTTCGTGATAGCATGCTGTTGCTCAGCTGGTAGATGCCTTGGATAGCCAATTGCACGGTATTTGCCAACACCTCTGAGGTATTCGATATGCTCGAGGCGCATCGTCTCTCCGAGGAATGCATCCATGCTACTTAGGGCTGAGGTGCTATCGATGTAGCTTCTTCCAAAAACATTTGGATTCTTTGGTGTAAGAATCTGGCTTCTCTCGGACTCGGTTGCTACTTCTGTAGGCGAATGTCAGACCATTCTGCCCTGAAGCGACAAGTGGACTGGAACTTACTGTCAAGTCTGTTTGCGAGACCCCGCCTCAGAGCGTGAATTGTAATAATCTCGGGATATCCGGCATTGACAACGACTGCCCGAAACAAGCGGCAGAAACACTCTCGTGTCCATGCACTGTTTGAGAGTCCCCCAAATCTGGTATCTATATGCCGTCAGCAACTAGGCACAAAGTTGAGGTAATAAATGAGCGTTTATTCATACAATTTCCAAAACTCCACTGAACGGCCATATCTGTCATCGGTAGCTGGAGCCCTTTTCTTATGGCTGATTTCATTTGGTTTGCTTTTTTGTTTTTCCTGGTACTCTGTTGTCTCCTCAGATCAAAATCATTTGAAAATGTGTCACGTGA
Source organism: Aspergillus hiratsukae (assembly GCA_014281905.1). Classification (NCBI taxonomy): domain Eukaryota; kingdom Fungi; phylum Ascomycota; class Eurotiomycetes; order Eurotiales; family Aspergillaceae; genus Aspergillus; species Aspergillus hiratsukae. The sequence goes on from JACBAD010001674.1 coordinate 6,692, forward strand.
CATGCTGTGGAAGGATAGAAGGAAAACTGAGAGAAAATAAATCACAAAAAAAAACCGCTTGTAGATAGGAAAGGAGATAATGGTTGAGCAGAGAGGAGGCCCTCATATTTAAGCTGGCGATGGAGGTACTAATAATGGGCTACAGGGAGTCCAGTCACCACAGAATCACTCTGTCACCCACTGATCACCCATGCTCACCCATGCTGTTGGATAGCATCGCTCAGCTCACCTTCACTCACCCGCACTCACCCTGTGGTTTAGCGTCTCTCACCCGTAAAGCAGCAGGCCTTCAAGGGCGCGTATAACTTCTGGCCGCGTTGATAATACTGGCTTAAGTACGGCTGAGCGGACGGGAAGCCCTGTTTTCCACACCCTATGGTCGTATGTATCCAGATCATTATGACAGTGAATTACATTGCAGAGCTCATATGGATATACACAGAGGGATGGAGATATATAGTGATCTATGAGTGGGGACAGGCTCCCGTTCCTGTGGATTAGCATTGTTATATGTTATGAGGGTGTTGAGGGAGAATCACCGATCTAGACACTCGTAAGGAGTCGCGACTCGTCAGGTTCGATTCGACTCGGAACCGCCAAGACTCAGGTTCAGGTTCTGAGATCTTGGAGTCGCGATCCGACTCCAGCATTCTTAGAGTCGAACCTGTTTTCGTCTGTATTTTTGAGTATTTAGTTCACAGTATAGGCGAAAAGTCGGATTAAAATGATTTTAGTATAGAATCAGATGGGAGCTTTCACATTTTAGATTCTATTATTTTTATGGCTTATGATACAGAAATTGATCTTCATCTCGCTTCGAACGCTTTGGAACCCGCCCTGATGTTCACCTCTGAGTATTACTTTCGCCATGCAGGTCGCTGTTGTCAGGCAGAGGGATTTCGTCCTGATAATCCTCATTATCCAGTTCAATCAGTGGGCCCTGGTCCTCTGTGGCTTTAGTCCTTGGTCTTTTACCAAGCGCACGCTCACTGGGCGGCTGTATCGGTGGAACTGGGCACAATACTTTTCATAGTCAGATTCTTTTGCAACATTAACTAAAGGGTCTCTCGTCTCACGATTGAGAGCATTGTCCAGGTAGGAAACCTTGACGTCTGATGTCCATTCGTGGCCTCCGGCTTCCATGAGGAGGCGGTTGAAGTCAGCCATCATCTCGGAAAAGGGGCGGTTAGCCTGCCTCAAGGTAGCGAGACCTCGGACGGCTTTCTCCTGCCGGTTGCGATCCAGGAAGAGGTGATCCATCTGTTCCCACATTTTGTCCAAAATCTTCTTCCGCGGCTTATCGATCATGACATGTTGTTCCATCCATGGTAGCATTCGAGCCGCAGCGCTCCCCGTGAGACGATTATAGGTATATAACACTCGATCTTGCTCGTTGCCCAGTGCAGCAGCGTCTACCAATAGTTTGGCGCGTAGCTTGAGTCGAAACTGGGAGTATATGGCTCCGTACGTTCCGTCGAATGCTTCGACGTCGTTCAGCTTAGGCCGAGGGCGTTCAAACTCGCTCACTCCGGGAATGGCGCTCACCGTCTCCCTGGGTTCCTTGTTGTCAGCGTCCTCATATTCACAGTCGTCTGCTGTTTCCTGAGGGGAGTCGCCTCGGTTAAATCTTGCTTCCAGTCGAGCCACATGCTCTTGGTTGATTGTCTGAGCACGTTCCATTTGTTGTAGCCGTTCCAATACTGTTTCAAGCATGGCTGTCACATCCTTACTATCCCCCATGTTGCTGTCTGTGTATACTTCGTCTGCAGAGAAGGTAACCATTCGTCTTTTGATCATTCCAGTGGCTAATAATAGGCAGTGTCAATCCAGTCGTTCCAGTGCAATCAACTCCCGTTCCTGTTGATATGATTTGTCTGTCTCTGCTGTCCTGCCGTAGTCGGGCGATCCAATCTGTCGTCTCCGGTGTGCCGATGTAGTTGTATGATTGAGCGAGTTCTAATGTTACGGGCTAGTAGCCAATTCAACCTATATTATAGGTTTGGACTGTAAGAACTCGCTAAGGAACTTCTAACTAAGGCCGCGGCGGCCGAACAAATGACCTCGCGAGTGCCCGATAGACGGGCTCGAGCAATTTGCGGGCCCTGCCCGCTACAATAGTCACGCCATCGAGTCTTATCTAACCAAGGGTTGGCCTCACTATAGTCACGAAGGGTGGTGATGACCTGGCTCGACCGTTCCTCCGCCTGCTCACATTGCCTGATCTGCTCGTAGACTTGGGCGCGGATGCAGTCGATCCTATCCACAGCAGGCTCAAGAAGCGGAGCGACCCAAAAGAATTGGCTTTGGGGGCCCGTGACAAAGAAGCGTTGACAGTAAACCTTCCCCCATAGAGTCTGGTCCTCCGCCTGAGGCCGGGTTATCCTCTCCGCTGTCTTGCGAGGTCGACCGCGCGCTGGTCTTGCCGGTCGGTGACTCTGAAGGTGCTGTTGCATCCAAGCCTTGGAGCAGGTAATATAGCCGCATTGTTTGCACTGCAAGCCTTCTTAAACAGGGAGACCGGGCAGGGCCATCGTGTCTGGCGAAGGAAACTTCACCGTCTCCTGGGATGGATCGACCAAGGGGAGCTCCCTTAGCTCCTTTTCCAGAGCGGATATAGCTCCGGTGCCGTTGAGGCCGCGGATTTGGTTTCGGTGGCCTTTCAAATGTGTACGTAGATAGGTCGGTGGGACCGCATAAGTGCATAGCTTGCAGATCCATACTCTGTGTTCTGGAAGATATATAAATATAATAAATTGATCCATCTTGGAAACTAACAGTGGGACTAAACGTGGTATGCGGGATTTGCCGTGCAAGATGTGCGTTCCCTGGCTAGTTAAACTGGTTAAAAAGAACAAAGCACGCGTCTGGGGGGCTCGCGTGTTTACCTCCTCTCCCCTTTCCATGACGCGGGCGCCCCACATCGGGTGGGTGGGCGAGTGAGTGATGGCAGGGTGTGCGTGGTTATAAGGAAGTGGAGACGCTGCGGGCCAATAGGGCTGCTAAAAAAATTCAAGCGGGCCCGAACTTTTCTGGGGCATTATGGTTTAGGGTTCCGTTGCTCATGTTGTGGTTGTTGTGACCGGTTGAAGTTGATATAGTTTGATATTAAAGTTTGGACGGCATCTTAGCGCTGCCGAGACCCACAAACCTTATTTTGAGATTCCGGGAACTAAGCCAGTTCGGGACTACATGGATTGGATGTGGGTCGGGCGGTGTTCACCCCCATCAAAACTTATACCATTCAACGTACCCAACTTCAACGCATCACCACCACACCATTTCCTGGGCTTTTCACACATTGAAAATTTGCCATATTTTCAATAACTACTGTCCAAAACTACCATCTTATTTTGAAGCTCATCCGAGTTGATTCCATCTAAGAACATTGCCAAAACTGCGGAAGGGGGCTGCGTTAATTTAAGGAATAATTCTTTCTCCATCTTAATTAAATCTTAGGAATGAATATGGATAAGATGTCTTTTAATCGGTAAAGGTATTGATGATTAGACACTTTTCAAGTGGCTCATAATCAGTCCCTGAATCTCATTACATGTACTCTTCACTCTCCTTAAACCCTTTCCACTACCTGCCGGCCAACACCACACTTGCAGGGACACTGACACTTTTTGAACACAGGCTCATCCATTGACCCTTGTCCTTCCAGGAACTGCACCACAGATCGCTTCCGGCTGGCCTGGCCTGCCTGGAATCCAAGGAACTCATGCCACTCACGGCTGATTGCCCGATACTGTGTCCGGCGTGCCTCT
>JACBAD010001673.1:0-10403 GCA_014281905.1 Aspergillus hiratsukae
TTATGTCATCGCCGTGGCGGTGCGCGGTAGTTAAGCCGGACGCCGCAAGTTCACCCCTTGATCTACTTCACATCCTACAAAACTCATACAAGGACAATGCGCCTAAGAAAACGTGCGTTGTTGGACGTAGATCCATCTAATATAGAAACTATCAGAGAAGTCGGGTGCTCCGAAGCCTCTTCAATATTTGAGGTAGAGATTGATGGGGACAAGTATGCCATGAAACTTGTAAGTGTACTGCAGGATACTTCTTCCCGACCGTCGCTCACATCTCAGTTTCACGACGACGGAGATCCCGGATATACAAAGAAAGGTCGAGATATAAACCGGTTCCTGTGTGAATTAAGAGCCTATCAAAATCTAGAAAAGTTCGGCGTATGTGAGCGTGGGTTCGTTCCCTGCTTCTATGGCTTTATCGATCGAGTCGATCCAGCCAAGTTTCAACCGGCTCTCCAACATTTTGCTCACGACAAGTTCAATCTCAGAGCAGTATTGCTCGAGTACCTTCCACACGCAGAAACACTAAACTGCGAGAACTATTCAGATGCCCGCTACCGCCATGCGATAGAGGGCATGAAACAAATACACAATGCTCTAGTTCACCATCAAGATATTTATCCTAAAAATATCCTCATTGTCCCTGGAGAACCGGAAAGGGTAATGTGGGTCGATTTTGATGTCGCAACGACGTTTTCCAGCATGGGACCCCGAGAGCAGGCGTACTGCAAATATGAAGATGAACTAGTTGCCAGCTTCGGGCAAGCTCTGGTTTGTCTAGCTTATTTCTCCTCAGGCAGCAGATACTGACTTTTTCAACGTCTAGCGAGAAGACCAAAAGAAGGGACTACCTCGGAACACGAAGTACTATTAATTTCCTTGGTCTCATCTAACGGATTTCTGCCTTGCTTCCCGATGCTCCTTCCACGCACACTTTCCCCCGCCGGCTAGTGACCGACTGACATAGAAGATGAGCTCCTTCAGTCATACGGATAAGCTCCAGCAACATGTAGAGTCTAAGCAGCTCCATGTCCTGACTCAAAGGTTTGCAAAGTAAGACCTTCAATATCATCGTTCAACGTGCCAAATAAGGATGCAAAGGAGGAGTCGGAACAGTTGTGGAGGTATCTGGGACTATGGTTTGAATATCTCGAGGACGGGCCGTACCATTGTGGTGACTGGAATGACAACAATTTCCGCACGAGTTGTTTGTAGCTCAGGCCCAGGAAAGGAGCCACAGGACCGGGCGAAAGCAGACTGTTTGACTGCATCTGCTTTGTGAGAGCTCCGTACATCATTGAGCTGCACTCAAACCCACACCCTCGGCTGCCGCTGAGGAAGGCCTCATGTTGGTTATGGAGCAGGAGAAATATGTTGTCGATGGCTTGCTGCCTATGGGAATTCATCGATTCTAGAACGTCATTAGTTAGACGCTTGTCAGAAAATGTCAGTCTTACCGAGGACTCTGTCTGGAATCGGAAGGTCGAGATTGTTAATCCAGCCATAACTCCGCGACATTGCAGTCGAGGTAATATCTTGGAAATAGCGAGGAAGCTCAAAAAACCACGAAAGCCACAGCCATATAATCAAATCTCGACAATATGTCGTCGGAGGCTTCTCCTCTAGAGCCTTCATCCATATATCCGCGAAAAATCCCACAGCCTCCTTGCATTCATAGAAGTCGGCTAGCACAGCAACTTTAGCAAGCATCTCAAGAGTAAGTTTTCGGGGTACATGATGGTTTTGACAATGAATAACTCTGAGCAAAATTAAGAGTGCTTCAATATCCCAACCCTCTGTTGTTATTTCGACAGAGCCTTTTTGCAGATAAGTGATGCTCTCCTTCCAACCACCGGTGAGTATCTTCTTGAAAACGGGCGAGGCAAGCGTTAGATGCTTAGCGGATACTTGGATACGGAAGTTCCTTTCGGTCAAGTCTTCATCACAGCTATATTGCTGTTTAGAGTCTTGGTTATAGATGCTATTCTCTGTAATAGGCCTCTCATAGGGACCAGTATCTTCTGAATCCGGCGATTCATCGACGAATCCAATCCCAGTGGACTCTTGGACAGGTTCTGGGACAGCTTCATCGGAAGGCTCCTCGACAGGCTCTGCGACAGGGTCTTCGATAGGCTCTTCGATAGGTGGGGCGGGCTCGGGGTCGAGATTTTTTCTTTTCTTTTTCTTTGCTTTTTTGGAAGTCCCCATAGGCTTCGTATGGCTATCTGACGCTTCAATCACTTCTGCGTGATTCTTGACGTGTTCACTTGGTTCAGACGGAGCCTGGGAGAGTATGCCGTCAATTATGTCGTCTTCCCATTCTGCAAAAGGACCATTGGCCTTGCACAATATTATTATCACTTCGCCCTCTGGATCTATGACGTCTGTCGGCGGATCCATAGCAATCACTCTGCCCAGCTCTTGACGCTATCTTGTTCGCAAGGGAGAACAGAAATGATGAAGGCACCTGGAGAACAGTGTGAGAAGAATTTGAGTGTTGAAAGTGGCCAAAGGCGCCGAGCCTACAGCTTATCAATCATGAATGTCTTTCCCTCTAGAGGCGTGGCGGCCGCTGATTGATTGGCAATACCTGCATACCTGGTCATTGATGCGTCTTCCCCGCTGGACGTGCTGCTCAGTGCTGCATGAACGGGCTTGTATTTGGTTCTTTTCCAGAAATAGCGCAGTAATGCTAGAGCCAACTAACGTCTAATGAAAGCTATTGAGCATAGGACGTGTTCAGTGTCTACTGGCTTAGTGACGTTGGGAACGGCAGCGAAACTTATGCAGTATGCTCCACATAGAAAAGTATGGCGGCTGGATATAACAAACTGTGACATGGCAGGGAGGTGAGAGTCCCAACAAAATAGACAGCTTTACGAAAAAACAGAGCAACCGCTCTGCTCGCTAAGCTAATATAGTTAAAGAGTTAAATTGGGCCCGTAAGGTCAGGGCAGATGATGACAATGGGGCCTGAAGCCAGGTGACAGGTTAGCGACCGTCTACACATGCGGAATGATAAATTTCCACATAACATAAGCTGTACTGCAACTCCCTACTTTAAGCCCAGACACTTTGTGGTGATGCCTGCCTGACCAATGAATATATTTAGCACGAAGCTCTTGGCGCGAGAACATGGAACAATTGGTGAGAGACGACGACTTGTAGATTCTCATAACAAAATGCTGGTTAAGCAATTCCAATCCCAAACTCTTGTTGTTTTTGTTCTTTACCATTCCTTGTCTGGCACCTGACGTCGCGGACGGACCTTGTCGTTTGTTCTTTCATTTCCTGTTGGTCCACTTGAAGTCTAATTGATTGAGCGGATGCTTTGGAGGGAACCAACATTCTTCAGGTACTGTACATGGTTGGGAAAATGGCTAGATGCAGAGATATTCCCATTATATCTCCTCGATAGCCAGGCCCGCGTTACGAAAATGCCCTTTTGCGCTTTGTTTCCGCGCACTCACAGTCTCAACGCACCATTCTAGAAAGGAGTCAAATCCTTGGTCAGGATTGTCTTCGTAGGATTGCCAATGTCTCCGATAAATGCTTTAAGCTCAGAGAAAAGCTCCTCGATGGGATTGAGATCGGTAGAATACGGAGGTAAATAGACAAGTTTGACCCCGGCTTGAGAGCACATTTGCTCTATCCTCTCAGTGTGATGGAAAGAGGCATTGTCCATAACAAGAACAGATTTGGGCTCTGGCCATTTCCCGCAATGATGAAGCAGCTCCTCGATAAAATCTTCAAAGACGGAGGCGTCAGTTGAGCCTTGAAAAACACGGGACAAGACAACTCCATCTTGCGCGTATGCTGGGAGGATCTGATACCGCTGGTCACGATGAAATTTAGTCACTTTTGAGGGTGACATACCAAGAGGAGACCAGCCTGTTCGTCTGAAATCTATCCTCTTATCACACCCAGACTCATCCACATAAACAAGGTTGTATGAGAAAAAGTCAGAAATAAAGTGGAAGTACGCATCACGCAAATCTGCGTTTCGCTCTCTTGCTGTGTGCTTGGCAGTCTTCTTTGACCAACCGTCACGCTTGAGAGAACGACTGATAGTGGACGTTGGTATTTGCACGTTAAATTCATCCCATAGGAAAACTGCCATCTCATCAAGGTACAAATGGGGCTTCTCGAGAAGATGGTCGCAAAGAGCTTTAATCATGACTGGGGTAAGACTTCGAGGACGTCCACCCTTGATTGCGGGGGCTTTGACACTCCCAAATAAGTCCATGTTGGAGGCATGCCTCCCGATAGTACTTGGATGACAGCCAGCAGCTTCAGCAATCTGGGTGTGAGTAAGTTCGTTGCTTATTAACATGTCATGTATAAATTGTAGAGTCGATGGTGCTAGATTCGGAGCCATCTTTTTGGTGTGTACGAGGATGATTGGCATGATCTCGGGAGGATATTCCCATTTGGTGGTTGATGTGGATAACCACGTGTCATCAAGGTTGCGCGCTTGTACAGAGTATACTGGATACATAATGGTAAAATATGTAAAATAACATGACAATATAATAGCATACAATACCAGGAGATACAGAAACCGGTAACCGCGACTTCAGAATAATTTACAAAAACAGTTTAGCGGGTTTCAGATGAGGGCTTGCCAATATAATCAGATAGTACAGAGACGTGCACCGGTTTTGCAACCAATTGTATGGCGCGGGGCACCATTTTGGCAACCAACTGTACTTAACTGATAGATCCCGAAAGGGTACCAGATAGGCGAAAAATCGGGTGTCACTTGGCAACAGTGATTGTCGTTGATATTGTTGCGATATAAGAATTGTCGTGTTGTGTGCCGAACGGAAGCTAACCCCGGACCGATGGCGGACCCACCCGCGGGAGGGCCCGAGCCCCATCCCACAAACACCCAGGAAAGCAACACCAGCTTCTCAGTTGAAGACTTCCAGCCCCGGGTCCCGTTCGAGCCGCTCCCTGAATCCCGCAAAAGAACACGGAGCGGAGATGCCTTCACAGCATTGGAAAGCACTGGCCGGATCACCATAGGGAAGTGTGGAAGCTCATCGACAGTCTGAAGCTAACCATCCACCACCAAACTACACTCATTGAAGCCACCAAGACTGAGATCGAAGAGGTCAAACATGACCAGAATATCCTTCGTGATCAGAATGAGAAGCTCCACGAGGAAGTCAGAGCTCTGCGAGCTCAACTCGAAGCCACCCCGCCAGTGCCTCTATCTAGATCATGGGCGGCGGTAGCAGCTGACGGCATCAGTGCCACCCCCCAACCGAACCACCGTCATACCAACAAAAACCAAAACTGCGTCCGAATCAGCACCCAACGATCGTTTGTAGACCCAGCAGACAACGGCAATAGCAACGGAAACGCCTTCGGACGCTACCTACAGACAGACACCGCCAACACTCACATCCGCACCGCGCTGCTGAACTGCCCCTCCACGCAAGACGCTCAGGTGGCCGGGATTGGCACCACCAAAACAGGCTATGTGATTCGATTCAAAGACCCAGAATCTGCTGAGACGGCTCGCATAAATACCGAGTGGCTGAACGAACTAGGAAACAACACGAAACTGGTAAAGCCGCGGTTCGGCGTCGTCGTGCACCGTACCCCGACAGAGGACTTCGATCTGGAAAACGCGAACGCCGAAGCCATCGAGAAAATTATGGAGGAAAACGACCTGGCAGGACAGGGTTACCAAATTGAAGAGGTAGCATGGCTCAAGAGGAAAGACAAGCCATTAGGCAAGTTCGCATCGCTTGGGATATGGCTCGACTCCCCAGAGGGTGCCGAACGCATCCTAAACAACGGCCTACTGGTCGGTCAACGGTACATCGGTAGTGTAGAACGCCGTGAGATTAAGAAGAAGAGATGCTTCCGGTGTCAACGCTTTGGACACTTGGCGTGGTCGTGCAAGGAAACACCACGATGCGGCCATTGTGCGGGCCCACACGAGCGGCAACGATGCCCACCAGGAGTCCGAGCCAGATGCCTCGACTGCAGCGGCGAACATCCAACTGGCGATCGACAGTGTTCAACCCCCGCAATTTCCAACCCCTCTCAATGTTAGAAACGGATCTTCGCTTGCTACAGCTGAATATCATGAAATCGGGGCCCGGAATGGAAGCTCTCATCAACGACCACCAAAGCCAGAACCTAGATGTCCTCTTGATCCAGGAACCGTCCATCACTAGCTATCGGACACACGTCAATCACAGCGCCTGGCGGCTATACCGGCCGACAGTTGCGTCCGACGAAGTTCGGTTGCGCAGCCTGATCTATGTTAACCCAAAACTCTCAACTTCTTCACACCGACAGATCCGGTGCGACCACCCCGACATCACCGCCATCAAGATCTGGACCTCCGACACCCAGATCCTCCTTTTCTCTGTTTATATCCCTTGCGTCCCGCTGTACGCCCCTGATGAAGCGTCGGCAGAACCCACGCTCACGGCAATCCAAGACACCATTTCAGCCGCCCGTCACATCGACCAGAAGCCCACGAGCATCATCCTGTCAGGAGATTTCAATCGCCATCACCCAATGTGGGGCGGCAATCACATTCAACCGAGATTTATTGAGGACGCAAGCGAACTCATCACCTTCTTCCAAGACTATAATTTACACACCTGCCTACCTCGAGGCACAGCGACCTTTTGGCCCCTCAACGACCCGGGAAAAAGCACTACCATTGACCAGACTGTGTCGGACCGACCGGACTTACTCATCAAATGTCATCTTTACCACGACAATTGGATCAGACCACCGAGCAACGTACTCGGAGTGGAGTCTCAAAGCCCACCACGAACCCATCGCCAAGACGAGGAAAGCATATGAACGAGCAGATTGGGACAAGATTGGGGCTGAAGTACTCCTGCAGATGGGCCCATGGAAAGAGGTCAAAACAAGACCGGCTCTAGACGAGACAGTAGAAAGGCTCACGGAAATCACGGCATCAGCAGTGGAGAACCACATTCCAAACCGACGACCAACTCCCTACTCCAAACGCTGGTTCACGCCAGACCTCAAAGTCAAGCAGACGGAGGTCAACCACTTACGTCGGAAATGGCAAGAGAGCTGTGCGGAGCGTGGGCGAGACCGTGCACGCTCAGTGACCCTCTTTCAAGAGATGCAGCAAAAACGTCGGACCTGGACCCGCACCATTGAAAAAGCCAAAAAGTCACACTGGAAGCAATTTCTGGATGGAGCTGGGGAAGGCATGCTCTGGAAAGCTGCTACCTACATGAAACCGCGAGAGACCTGGGGGTCCATCCCGGCCCTGCAGGTCGGTTCCAATGAGCTAGTGGATAACGAGGACAAGGCACGTGCGTTTCTACACACTTTCTTCCCCAAGATGGACGAACCCCACGAGGACCCACCAACCCAGGCACCCCTGGAGCTACCGTGGCCACCGATCACAGAACTAGAAATCGAGCGAGCTCTCAGAGCATCCAAAAGCTCCACAGCACCTGGCGAGGACGGTCTACCAACCCTCGTGTGGAAATATCTCTGGAAATTTCTGAAGCAGTTTGTCACCGGAATCTTCACGGCATCAGTCAAGCTAGCATACCACCCTAAGCGATGGCGGAGAGCAAAGATTGTGGTGTTGCGCAAACCGGGGAAGCCGGACTACTCGAACCCCAGGGCCTATCGTCCGATCTCGCTCCTCAACACACTCGGTAAACTCCTTGAGGCAGTCATAGCTCGACGACTGTCGTACCTCGCCGAGAAGCACGGCCTGCTACCCGATACACAATTCGGTGGGCGACCAGGCAGGACCACGAACAAGCCCTGCTCGTCCTCTCCAACGCGATCGACCGAGCTTGGTATAAATGCGGAGTAGTGACGCTCATTGCATTTGATCTAAAAGGAGCCTTCAATGGGGTCAACAAAATCAGCCTCGACGCCCGCCTCCGAGCAAAAGGAATTCCAGCTGTCGCTAGAAAATGGATCGCAAGCTTTATGAGCGACCGCTTCGCCAACATAGGATTTGACGACTTCCGTACCGAGGTCGCGCCGCTAGACAACGCGGGACTGGCACAGGGCTCGCCCCTCTCAACCATTCTGTTCACATTCTTTAACTCCGACCTGGTCGACCAACCGGTCACCTCTCATGGTGGCGCGTCAGCCTTCATTGATGACTACTTCCGCTGGCGCGTAGGCCGCTCGGCCGAAGAAAACTTGGCCAAGATACAATCCGAGGATATCCCCCGCATCGAAGCATGGGCGCAACGGACGGGGTCCCGCTTCGCAGCCGAGAAGACTGAGCTTATCCACCTCACCAGGAAGAGGAGCGAGCAATTGCAAGGGCAGGTGGTAATGAACAGGAAAACAATCAAGCCGTCGCCCAAGGCCAAGCTACTGGGTGTGATCTTCGACCAGGAGTTGCGATGGAAAGAGCATGTCCAGCAAGCCATCAAGCGTGCCACCAAGGTGGCCATCGCTTTGGCTGGGCTACGACATCTGCGCCCGGAACAGATGCGACAGATCTATCAAGCATGCGTCACACCAGTTGTAGACTATTCATCAACGGTCTGGCATGACCCTCTACGGGATAAAACCCACCTCCGCCACCTAAACACTGTGCAGAGAGTTTCCCTGATCCGTATCCTGTCCGCATTCAGGACAGTGGCAACCACGAGCTTGGAGGTGGAAGCACACGTCCTTCCAACACACCTCCGCCTCCGCTACCGTGCCCAGAGGGTTATTGCAAGGCTCCACACTCTACCGCACAGTCATCCCATCCGGTGCGCACTATCACGTGCTCAAAAACGAAGAAACAACATCGGGACATCCTCCCGCTTCCCACTGGCGGAGGCGTTGAAGACCATGAACCTAGAAAGATTGGACGAACTAGAGACGATCGACCCAAGCCCGCCACCACCGTGGCGAATCGAATCCTTCGCGGAGATTGAAATTGGATCAGACCGAGAAACAGCCGTGGAGCGAGCCGAAGCCACACGGTCCACGTCGGACATTGTTGTCTATTCAGACGCCTCTGGACGCGAGGGGCACCTGGGCGCGGCCGTCGTGGCACTCGACAACAACCTGCAGGTCGTCGAATCCAAACAGGTCCAAGTGGGACCAATGGACCGGTAATCGATTCACACAGCAGAGCTCATTGGCATTTTCTATGCTATTGGCATGGTGTTCAGGGTCACCCACCAGCTCTCTAATCGCTTAGAAAGCAGACACAAAACAGCGACAATCCTGTGCGATAGTAGATCAGCCTTGCAGGCAACCCAAAACATGAGGGACAAATCTGGACAACGGATTGTTCACGCGATCCACCAGGCCGCCACAGAGGTCCAAGAAGCGGGAATCGCACTCCGCCTGCAATGGGTGCCAGGGCATTGCGACAACCCAGGAAACGACGCTGCGGATCAACTAGCCAAAGACGCCGCATGCCCAGGCAAAACCCACCCCTTCCGCCCGCTACTCTCCAGGGAGACTGCGCGCCTCCGCGGTAATATCCTCAATCAGTGGGAACAGGAATGGAAGTCATCCAACAAAGGCGGTCACCTACGGAAGATCGACGGCACCTTGCCAGCAACCTACACGAGAAGGCTATATGGGAGCCTGCCTAGGAACCGGGCGTACCTGTTAACACAGCTACGCACAGGCCACAATTGGTTATCTACCTACGCCAAGACCTTTGGCTTCCGCGACGACGACAAGTGTGTGTGTGGCGCACAAGAAACAGTCACCCACGTGCTGGTGGACTGTCCAAATTTAAAGGATCTTAGAAGGAAGTTACGGAGTGAAGTGGGGGACGCATTTAGCAGCGACTCGAGTCTGCTGGGAGGCTCGACCGAAGGTAAGAAAGGTAAACCAGACACCGTCTCACGGGCTAGGACGGTCATGGCTGTTCTAGACTTCGCCGAGGCATCACAGCGGTTTCGGAGTCGCGCGCCACGAGGGCAGCCTAACACTGGGAGCGGCAATTAGGCCACGGCAGGCCTTGACGAGGCTCTAAGTTCGTTTTCAGGAAGTGGAATACTCTATATGTACGTACTCGGATATATATAGTTGTGGTAGCCTGCATGTCGCTCTTTTTGCGAGGGGTCAGGGTAAATGATATCAACCAACCAACCAACCAAGTGTATATACCGCCCCTCTAATATATAGATCTAAGTAGAGCTCTGTCTGCGACGAAGGTTGCTTTGTTTTGCTTGTTCCCTTTTCTGCTTGATTTTAATCGTCACTAGTCTTGCATTCCCCCCTGCATATTGTCGTATTGGGAAAGAGGGTAGTCCAGCTGATTCTGTTTTTGCTCCAAAGCGCCGACGCCCCCGAGTGTTTCAACGACCTTGCGAATCTGTTAGCCCCATGAAGTAGAGAGAAGGTAGAACATACTGTCGTTATCAAACTATCATTTCCTGACTTATCCGCACTACTCTCCCACC
>JACBAD010001672.1:0-10270 GCA_014281905.1 Aspergillus hiratsukae
CACAGACAATACCACCATCAGCACGGACCTGGTCACAGAGGGCAGCCATCAGAAAGGTCTTCCCCCGGCCAGCGCGGCCGTCGACAAAGAAACAGGCCGCACTGTGTCGATCCTGGTGGCCCACGATGCGCTCAAAGATGCACCGCTGGTCAGCGTTCATCCTTGTTCGGGCGGCGTCAGCACGGGCGCGGAGCACTGCCCGATGTGGATGGAAGAAGTTGAGCTCCAGGTCCACCTCAGAGCCATAGTGGTGGCGTTGTGGCTCCGGTAAGCCGCATTGGGCCAGGGAAGAACCTTGGGAGGAGAGGTAGCCCGCGATATCTTCCAGAGCCAGATTAGTGGCGTCATCCGTATGGTGGTGGAGCCCGTAGTCTGCACAGAGGTCACGCTGGAACCGTGTCCAAAGCTGCATTGCAGGGAATGGAAGGTCCAGGAGAAGATACGCAAAAAGGAAGCGGAGCTGCGAGGGGCGGCTATACGCAGCGATTGCCTCACTAATGGCGTATTCAGCCTCGCTGACATCCTGGAACAGGCCCAGGGCGGTAGCCGCTTCATGGTAGGTGTCATAGCAGTGGCCGTGGACAGTACGGAGGTCTTGGAAGCTTGACGCGGGGCGCACCTGTAGCAGCGCTCGTAGGTAAAACTGCTCCTTGTAGCGCAGTGGGATGGTCTGTATGCGAGTGACAATATCACCAGTTGCACGTCGCCGTACCACCTTCTGTCGCAGTCCTTGGTTCGTCTCCACCTCGGTGATCAGGACCTGGCCTCTATCAAGTGGACTGTTTAATGGTAACGTCTCAAAGTAGTAGCAGCTGAAGAATTCCATGTATGTCAGCTGCTGGAACGGCTCAGCGGCCGGACGCTGGAAGTACCATAGCAGATCACTCATAGTGGAGAATCCTGGCGCAGTTGGACGACGCATCCTGGCCAAGTTACGCCGTTCCAGGTGGACTGGGAGGCAGCGGACACTCGGCTTCTTATGCACTGTTTCAAAGTTAAAGATTCGGTACACTGCCTCGGACGCAGACAGATAGCGTGCGCTCACGTAGTCCTTATACTCATTGACAATGTCTCCTTCATCCCCAGGGTCCACTATGTTGTGAAGACTGAATCTGGTGTGATCAGGGCCCTTGAAGAGGTATTTAAACAGATAGAGGAAGATGACCGCCGTCGAGCAGACGTCTACATAGATGTGGCAGTCCAGCAGCTTCAGCAGTGCGGGTATATGCGGTGTCACCCAGCAGCTCTCAGCCTTGCGTCGGCGGTAGTGCACACGCCCCAGGTCGTCCAGGTGCGTGTGGGGAGTGATTGGCTGTGGGTAGCTGTACATACATCGGCCGTTGCGGTTACAGCGCGACCCTGGGCGGGCCAGGTGGTTCTGCGAGTGCATATGGAAGCGCCTTACCTGATGGTAGAGATCCGGTTCCTGGTCTGCGTCCGGCAGCTCCGCGGAAATAAAGATGTCGAGCGCTGACAACGGTGGCTCCTGCTTAAACTTCACCACGATGTGGGCGTGTGGCAGGCCTCGCTTCTGGAACTCGACGACGCTAATCTCATAGACCAGCCCCCCGAACTGCTTACGCAGGAAGGCCTTCAGGACCCCCAGTCGCGCGCGGAAGGCGCGGCAGACAACAGCTGGGACATCAGTAACGTCCTGGCCCGGTAGGAGCCGCGACTGGATCTCTGACCACTGCGGGTTGGTCGTCATAGTTAACCAGATGGACGGCTTTCCCAACTTCCTGGCGATCGCCAGTGAGTCAGTCACCTGGTCAGAGGCCCAGGCGCGTGATCCCATGAAGCTCGCTGGGATCTTGTTCTGGAAGAGGTCAGGGATCGATGGGTCAGCGACCTCATCCATCGATGTTGCATGGACACGGCGTCCCCGCTGCAGGTAGCGTAATCGCTCCTCCTCAGTCCGGGAGAACATATCGACGGCGTACTCGCAGGCCAGGCGGCCGAAAATCTGGAAGCGCGGCTCAGAGAGGAAAAGGTGACGATACCACTGAATCTGCGTGCAAGGCAGGGCCTTCTGGAAGTCATTGATGTAGCCCCAGCCGCGTGTGCCATGGGGGAAGAGTAGCGGATACTGCAGCGGCTCGTACAGACAGGACAGGATGGGGACGAACCGCGGTTGCAGGCCTCCTCGGCGGAAGAAGACCACCTGGCGAGGACTCACGTGACGGAGACCGTCCGTGTTGATGATGGCAGCAATCTCACCACCTGCTGACGGCACTGACAGTTCCACAGCCAGTGGCATAGCCTCATCACTCACCTGGGTCAGGGCATGGCGCAAAGTGCGAACGTACGGACTCACTTGTTCGAGGAACTGGCGTACAGTGTTCACAGCGTCCTCCGGCAGTGACTGCTCCCGGGCACGCTCAGCTCGTGCCGCCTCATCGTACAGGAACCAGTGCATGCTGTGACCTTTATCAGCCACATCCAGCAAGCGATGGTAGACACGACCCTCCAGGACGACATTTGCGAGTCCCTGAAACGGCACAAAGCGGCCAGTGGTGCCGATTGCGGAAAAGGCGAAGAGGTTGTTGAGTCGACGACTGATTTGGGAAACATGACCTTGGTACCGAACCAGCAAGGAGCCTAAGAGGTCATCACAGGCCGGCAGGCGCGGCAGACGCTTACGCCCCTGGTTACAACACCAGCCATCCTCCTCTGTAGATAGAAGAGTGGTACTGCAGAAAGAGCAGGTCCTTGACCAGACCTGTGTGAAGCGGGTCACGACCATGCGCGCCAGCTGATCCCACCAGCGGAGGGTCGGCCCGGGCACGGGGCGAGATAGCTGACCTCTGACTTCTGGTCGTGGGAGCGCCGGTTGAGTCTCTCGCAGCGGAGGGTGCTGTGGACTTTGACGATGTACGCTGTTTGCCAGAGGCGCAGTCTGCAGCGGTGGGAGCACGGGGAGGCTCTGCACTGGTCGAGAGAGCAGCAGATATGGACGCTGGACTGGCGCAGGAGTTGTAGGAGCTGTGCGGCGCCGGCGACGGCGGCAGGTCTCACAGGTCCTATAGCGGACATGCTCCCATGGCCGCAGACAGGTAGAACAGGTAGATACGTGGAGTAAAGAAGTCACATTAGACATGTAGCGTAGGTCGGCGGGAGGAATGACAAAGTCGGCAGGATAAGCAGTATTCAGGAATACGGATACATGGATAGATATAGCAGACCGCACAGGCCAGAGTATGGATACTGGGTAACCCCACCATTCCGAGAGATTGGTAGAGATTGTATAACTTCACACAAGTCTATTAAGTGACACGTCAATAGCTGCTTATCCTTTCAACGGAGAATTATGAAGATCGGATTCAACTTACTTGCGGGAATAGATTCGCAACTCCAGTAATACATCCCGTTCCACCCACTGCGAGTGCAGGGATGAGCCAGTCGCTCTGCCCAGCCAAGGCACAAAATTCCGACGTGTTAAAAACTGCCGCGACTCGGCAGACCTTGGCAATGCCTCCGCAGGTGAGTTTCACTCCGACAATATTCTTGTGTCGGCCCAGAATCTCCAACATCTCAGAGTTCACCTCTAGCCCAGCAACCACAGAAGGGAAGTTGTAGATGATTATGGGGATTGGACTGGCGTCTGCCAATTCTTCGAAGAATGCAATGATCGCTGCCGCATCCATCGTAAAGTGGAAATAGCTAGGAACAAGGACCAGGGCAGCATTTGCACCAGCGGCTTTAGCCCCAATCGTCTGATCAATCACCTCGCGTGTGCACCCGGCACCGCATCCGAGCGCTATAGGAATGTCGGCGCGTCCTAAGCGCTGTGCAGTTTTCCCAGCCAGCTCGACAAGCTGTGTCTTCTCTTCTGAGGACAATGTAGCAGCTTCTCCATTTGTGCCAGCTATTACAACTAATCTTCAAGTTAGGAGCCATGACATCAATAATATATAAATGACTTGGAAAACCAACTGCCATGAAGACCAGAGGAGACTAAGAATTCAAAATGCTTCTTCTGAATGTCCCAGTCAATCTCTTGCCGGGCATCGTTCTTGAAAAATGTGAGCGACGGCACATGTATCCCCCCTAGGACTGCCATTGCCGATGCAGAGTTCGAATTTATTGCCGTCATTGCTTGCATTATGCACTGCGTTCAGAGTCTAACCTAGGAGGATGAGAAATATATCGAATACATAAAATATTGTAATTAGCAATGTAGGCACTTCCGCACGTGTTCCCACGGCCAGCATCCTTTTGTCTTGCCCATATTTAGAGAACCGACCATAAGATGATTTTTACCACATACTGTGTTTGTCGGCTCGCTGCTAGGTGTCATGCTGCTAGAAAACTGGTAGTCTCTCAGCCATCGCGCTTCCGGTCGGTACGCCAGACTGATAATGGTTTAGCGTGGCCGATGTAACCCTAAGGCAGCGCAAAACAAGCACTTAGCGTAGCCGACGGTACATAGTCCCCACATACCCCGGACTGCGGGGTCGCTCCAAGGTGGGGAGTGCGGAGTGACCCCTGACTTACAAAATCACTTCGCTTCGTCGCTTCCTCGGACCCTTGCTGAGACGACACGTATTTTAAAAGGAAGCTGACATCGCCGGCGGAAGGTTGCCTCTCGGCACTTTCAAGATCGCCTTAAGTGTTTGCTGTGAGCAGCTGCATCTTACATCCAAATCAACATCCAATATGGCGGGCTTCGCACGCGCAAAGGAGGATCGACCAACGCCTCCAGAAGTGGTATGTGACACCCGCAGGCGAGTCTTCGACAGGTCTCTAACAACTGACAGTACAACTGGAGGGTGTACCTGGCGGCCCTCGTAATTTCGATGGGAGTCCTAGCATACGGCTATGACTCGGCCTTTATTGGCACGACCATTACCAAGAAGAGCTTTAAGAGGGATTTCGGCCTGGACAAAATGAGCAAGGCGGACCAGAACGCTGTTTCCAGCAATCTGACCAGTATATGTATGATGGAAGGCGATTGAACGTGGACCTTCATCCCAATACTAACGTATGAGGAACGCAGATTCCGCCGGTGGCTTCTTTGGCGCCCTGTTCATGTTCTTTTCTCTAGAGTTATTGGGGAGAAAGACCACCATCATCATATCCGATGCCATTTTTCTTGTCGGAGCGTGAGTCTCCACGTGTTTGTGTTCCAGTATGACAAGATACTTATTATATATGCTCCTAGGATTCTATGCACCGTTCCTACACATCAACTTGGCATGATCTATGCCGGACGACTTTTGACTGGCCTCGGTGTTGGCGGTATTTCTGCCGCATCGCCTTTATATATTGCTGAGTTGTCCCCACCGGCGATTCGTGGCCGACTTACTGGATTGTACGCAAAGTGATTTCTTTCTTTGGCAAGCTACTTCAACTAATCCTCTTCTAGTTTTGAATCATTCTATCAGGTTGGCGCAGTGATCGGATTGTACGTGAATGCTTCAATCAAGCCATACTCTCAAGTTCTGACAATCGCAGCTGGATAAATTATGGCATTGTCCATAATATCGACTCAATGGAATCAATAGCATGGAGAATCCCAAGTAAGTCACGTAATGCTGCGTCGTAGACTACCTGCTAACGGTGGACGGTGTAGTGGCTGTGCAAATCATTCCGGCTGGTCTTCTAGCCTTGATGATACCGGTCCTCAAAGAGTCCCCCACGTGGCTCCTCAAGAGAGGTCGCGAGAAAGAAGCCTACCAAGTCTATAGTTATATTCGGAATCTACCTATCAATCACCAGTACATCATCGAGGATGTTACATTTGTCAAGACTCGAATTGAAAGGGAATGGGCTATTAACGCCAATGGCAGTCCGAAATTTTCCACTTTCCTAGGGAGTGCAGCTAAGGAAGCTGTCATGAAAGGAATGAGGAATCGTTTTGCCCTCGTTTTTATAATGTTCATGTGGCAGGCGTGGTCTGGAGCAGCAGCAATTAATTACTGTAAGCATTTGTGTCCTGCTTTCTCTATTCTTAACCCGACTTTTCAGCTAATAATTACCCTTCGTAAATCAGATTCACCTACAATTTTCACCTCGATCGGTCTTACCGATGTCACACTATGGACAGGTATCTATGGTGCGATCAAGGCAGCGGGGTCCGTTATTTTCTTTTTCTGGTTCATCGACTCCTTCGGCCGTAAGTGGCCATGGATTATCTCTTCTGTGGCATGCGCCATCTGCCAATACTATCTTGCCGCATACATCGCAATCGGGAAGCCGGAAACCACAGTCATACAGTCCGCCTCAACGGTTGCCGGTGGTAAGGCTGCCACAGCTGCAATCATGATATTCGGCGCAACCTGGAGTTTCGGCGCCAATGGACTCCCCTGGATCATTTCGGCAGAAATCTTTCCTAGCTCGCTCCGATCCATCTCGGGTCCCTTCGCCAGTATGTCTGTTTGGTTGTGGACATATGTTGTGACGAAAGCTTTGCCCAGCATGTACACCAGTATGGGGTATGGGGTATACATTTTCTTTGCAACTTGTCTTATCTGTGCAAGTGTGTATGCCTTTATTTTCATTCACGAGACAAAGGGACTGCGCATCGACCAGATGGATGATATATTTAGATTTATAAGGGTGGAAGATGACACACCCATTCCTAAACAGGGTGAAGACTATTTAGCAGGTGAACAGACCAAGTCAGAGGCTATGCACGACGAGGTTGTATAGTCAATATCTGTCTAAACCTTGCTAATCGTTTCCTGATCGTACTGGGTGTGTCATGACATTGACGAGAACAATCTCAATGGTTCAGTAGTTATTTCAGAGGTTGATAGTAAGGGAATAGGAAGAGGTACCTACCTTAGTGTAGATCACCATCCTTGCCACTTCGAGCCCATTTCGCCTTAATCATGTCAGCAGCATATTCCGCAATTGCATACACATGTCGTCTGGATGTTGCCACGTAATCGCATCGGAAACACGCTGGCGTCGACAACTAGCACGTTCACAGTGCCGTGGACCATTAATTTTGCATCGACAACTCCACCCTTCTCTAGTGGCATCATCGCACAGGTTCCGACGGGATGGTATTGCGTCGTCAGGGCTTTCTTTATCCCCTTCTTTGCTGTAGCCAAATCGTGGTCAACTGGCAGACAATCAGGAATCGTCCGGCCATTCTTCGCCAGTTTCGAAGCCAACGGCTCAGTCTTAGCTAGCCTTTGGAGATATCTGAAGTGTTGAGCCAGAATCTGACAATCGAGTGGATGCGAGAGGTAACAAGGATCAATACAAGGCTGATCCAAAGTATCTGAAGACCGAATATGCACATGACCGTGTGAATATGGGCGAGCGATATGAGCAGTCAATGTAATATACGCGCCAGCTGCGGACGGATGTATTTGAATTATGCGGTGACTCCTATTAATTGCAGATCCTTGTGACCCGAATAAGAGAGAACTGTTTCATGAGACGATCGACTTCGTACAGCTTGAGACATGAGGATCATGGATTCGAACAAAAATTAGGTTGCAGAAACAATCAATCCAGAAGATGGCAAAAGAGACCTGCAATTTCACATACTGAAACCAAATGCATACTGCTCCTCTGGGTGATCATGGAGCCGTTCCGACTAGGGCATCCAGAGGCACGAGCTGTATGCCTCAGCGACTAACAAGCAATGACCATGCAATTAAACAACACGACCCCTCGAAAATAGTCCTTGAAATGGGCCGTCCGATGATGAGGAATAGACGTCCCTGGAGAGCCCCAGAAGAAAGGTGTTCTTTGTTTCCCGCCCTTGAGCTCTTGTCTTTGGTTTTGTCGTCGCAGTTCTTTCTCTTGGGCTAGAACTCTCCTGCTTCGGACCCGACTCCAGCGCCTTTGGGCTCTCTGTTGTTTAGCTTCTTCAGTGAGACCTAACAGACTTTTGAACCAGTCTAGCATGATGATTGGCTGTATGGTATTTTCTGATTCTTATATTTATTAGATGCATGGAAATGTAGAAAAATAAGATTTTTCGTTGAATGGTGGCCTTACCGTTTGTGCTTGAAAGAGAGCTGTGAAGAATCAGTAGTGGGGGTTCGCCGGGGGATGCGGCACGTTATAAGGCCGGCAGTGGCTGGGCCGCTGGCTTTAGTATATCTAGTGGCAGTATCCGTGCCTTCTGCTTACCGACCCCCTTCGGGGGTCGGTAGACCGGAGTCAGTGAGCTCAAGACACGGATAGGTAATGGCACATCACTTTCAACTAGCTAGCTGCTTAACCTATGAAAGGATGTAGTTGGGATAAGTGAGAAACGCCCCACTAACAATGGGTCAACCTTAGCTTGGCACCTAGCCGCCAGCGCCTTTGCCGGGTAGCCTGTACTCCGCAGTGGGGGCTGTGGGTATCCAACAGGTGGTCCTGGATAGATCTGCCTGAGTCAGAGACGAATGTCTCAGTTGTAGAAATCAAGTCAGTCTTTCCGCTTACATACAGTATGTTATACAATTAGCCGCCTGGATATGGATAATTAACATTACTTGGGATAAAGAAGATCATTTACATATCCTCAATTTCTCAAAACGCTAGCAGATTAAAGACTAAGAAAACATTGTAACAGATGCAAGGCAAGGCCACATAAAGAGCATGTTATGGCAAATGTTTCTTCGAAGCTGAACGTTCATCCTCTGACTGCTAATTTGAGATATCCTGATTCACAACCCAGGTTCATTATTTCTTGCTGCTGGCCTTGCAATCTTCATCGTCCTTGGAATTGGGACCGGAATGAGAGGACGGTAAACAGCGGAATGACTATCTAGGCCATATTTATAGCCTGGAAAATGAAGGTATTCAGGTTCGAAATGCTCCTGCATCGGTGATATCGAATTTGTAATCATGTTTCCATAGATTTCTGGTGTGTTCATGATCGTCTTGGCCGAATCACCTATTGGAAAGGTTTATCGAAGGAATGGCCGAATTTCTCCATCCGGTAAGCGGTAATCAAATGCAACATCATGTGATCAGGCGGAGGGGTTCCGCTGGCATACTCTCACCGCCAAGATATCCGCCAATCAGCTTACGCCATGATCCTCTACCAAGAAATTCGTGTCCTCCGTCTACGGAGTTAGTATACAGCACAACACAACAACTTGGAACACTTCCAAGGGAGGTTCTCCCCATCAGGAAGAGATATGAAGGAGCTCCTCGACGGAGATTTAACATGCTCCATTCACGCATCCGTCCGCTCCCCCGCCTCCAACCGGGATCTTCCATCCCCACCGAGTCTGCCCCTCCCCCCGACTTCCACAATGAAGACAACGGCGACGACTACTCCTCCGCCGAGGACCTCTTCTCCGCCTTCCTCCCCCATCTCTTCCCCGACGACGCGCCCTCCTTCCACGGAGACCCCGGCCAGCGCCTCCTGTACACCTCCCCGCGCTACGGCGACCTCGAGATCATGGTGCCCTCCTACCCGAGCCAGAGCGAGCGCTTGCCGTCAGAAGATGGCAGCGTGAACGCCGTCGACGAAGGTCGCAAGCTGTTTGCGCATTTCCTCTGGAGCGCTGCGATGGTGGTCGCCGAGGGCGTGGAAAAGGCCGACACCCTCGCCGCGCGCGGCGAGCTCGACGCCGACACGGCCATGTGGACGGTGCGCGGCGAGCGCGTGCTGGAACTCGGCGCTGGCGCTGCGTTGCCTTCTGTTATCTGTGCGCGTGCGCACGCTGCTGCTGTCACCATCACCGATCACCCGTCGTCGCCTGCATTAACCGGCGCTATCCACTTTAACATTCGCCGTAATCTGGCGACGACGGAAACGAAAGTCACGAGCCAGCCGCATAAATGGGGCACGCTGGAATCGGACCCGTGGGCCGTCGCGCACCGCGGCACCTTCACCCGCATCATAGCGGCCGACTGCTACTGGGTGCGCTCGCAGCATGAGAACCTGGTGCGCACGATGAATTGGTTCCTGGCGCCGAGCGGGAAGGTCTGGGTCGTGGCGGGGTTCCACACGGGGCGCGCGATTGTAGCGTGGTTCTTCGAGACGGCCGTGCAGAATGGACTGATGATCGAGCGCATCCACGAGCGGGATCTTATTGCCACCAGCGAGGATGGGGGCGAGGTGCGGCGTGAGTGGATGCCCGAGCGTGAAGGCGAGGGGCCGGAGAATCGGCGGAGATGGTGTGTGGTTGCTCTTTTACGAAGGAGGGAGTAGCATCTGACTGTACGGAGTACAGTCTTTGGTTTCCTGTATAGACGTGGCTCCCATGACTGATGTATATATGATCTTCCATACCACGTACTTTACTTTATCTAGACACGCTGAAAACACACCATACAAACCCCCTGCCCCTCCATCCCCCCAAAC
>JACBAD010002086.1:0-142566 GCA_014281905.1 Aspergillus hiratsukae
GACGTAGCCTCGTAGGCCTCTGTCGATTCGTCCTAATATATCCCCTCAAGCGCTTGACGTCTAACTACCAGCTAGCCGGCAGGCGCTTACAGGAATACAGCAGATGGCGGCTGGCATACAATGGCGGATCGCTTACCGGTTACGTTATTTTATTTAAGTTAGTCAGCAGAATTATGCGTCTTAGCATGGCCTAGTTGGGAAAATTATACTAAAATGAAACAACCTGGGTAACCCAACTGGGTAGCCCAGTTGGGTTCTGGGCTGGGTTTTGGGCTCAAGGGGGGTGTTCCGGGTTGGGTTTTGCCGAGGTCTACTAACACTCCTGCTTAATTAATAAGGAGACCAGTTTCAGACTACTGAAGACATAGTTAAGGCTGTAGTAGAGTATGGTGGTAATAATATTATGATACTCCTGCTGGAGTAACAAGGAGACTAGGTTCAGATTACAGAAGATATAGTTAAGGCTATAGCATAGAATTAGAGTTATAGAAAAGAAATCAAACATGTGGCTAAAGATGGCTCATCAACAGGGCTATAGGGACCATAAGATCAGAAGAGGGACTAAGTCATATGGTGGGGGTCTGGGGGAACTGAGTGATGGTAATAGCCGCTCCAAACCCCCAGGGATGGCATGGCCTAACAAAACTTACGTAGTTATTAGTCGACCGACTCAGTTAGCGCAACAGTAGTTGGAAGCTACCTCTCTATGGAGTAATACTGATTGAATTAAGTAGTCTGATTAGCTGCATGGGTAGACTGTTACTGCTATTCTCACTATACTACCAATACTATACTACTAATCCTAATTAGGGACCGGGTAACATAACTATAAACTAAACTATCCTACTATGATAGCAGATGGAGTAACATCTAAACGAAACCAACTTCGGCCTTCACTTTCCTTCATAGCTCAAGATGGAGAGATTCTGCATACCAAAAATGATCGATTTAGAGGCCAGGGTTCACCCACAATCGATGGCAAGTAAACTCAGGTGTATTGTGACATTCTGCGCTCCCATTAAAAGCGGAATAGCTTTGGAGGAAATGGTCACATGACGAACTGTCGAAGGATAGCTGGTCCTTATTCGGGAACCATGTATCAAGTTCACGCGTTACAGAGATATCGAGCTCTTCCTGGCATTGGAGTGGACGAGAGAGCTTGAAGCTGCGGGATACATAAAAGTTGGAGGTATTCCGTGCAAAAAGAATGTTGTCGAAGACAGTGCCAGCTTGTCTCCCCTGGCAATCGCTTTCCTCCCAGGCTTCGAGTTTTACCGGGTCACGGTTCTGAAAGGGGATGAGTGTGAATCATGTGTTGAGAAACCACTCACTTGGAGAGTCATTGCCGAAGCGCTGGCGACAACAATTGCAATCACTGACAACAACTGCATGTTGGATTCGGGATAAAGAAACAGCTCTTCTGAGTAATGCAGTCCTTTATATGTGGTGCCATGAAAAAGAGATATCATTTATCTTGAGCCCCCCCACCCGAATTATACTGGAACAAACCACTCGAAACGCGCTCCTGAAAAAGGGGGTCGTGACAGGGGCAGAGCAAATGACCTTGGTCACTGAATTTGCCGGCCAGCTCAACGGGCCAAAGTCAAGAATGCCGCGGAAACGTCTTTCGCTTGTGAACACACATGTATGTGCCTCTTAAGTATAGTCAATGGCACGCAGTTAACTTCAGTCACTGAAGGTCAGCGGAGGCGTATGAGGGGCTTTTGTATTTCCTATTAAATACTATAGTCATCCACAAGGACAGGTGAAAAGAAAATCCAAGATCATCTAGTGATTATAGACAACAATATAACGCACGAATGCCAAGCACAACATCGGGCACCACCCGCGCTCATGATTCTAACGATCGCTTCTTTCCGCGAGGAGGCTTATAGCAGTGGACATCTTCAAGATGATATGCGAGTTCCGTCAAGGACCCGCATCCCTGTCTGTGTACATGCGGGGTGCCGGCAATGAAACTCGCCGGATAGGTGGCTGAGGTGAGAATGAACATGGTCGTACCACTTGCTCATATCCAGATACTGCTCCATCTGTCGAATTGGCCCTAGGCTCGGGTTACCCAGACAGAAAGGGCAGTAGCCAGGTTTGACTGGGCAATTCCGGAATATAATCGGATCACAACGAAGTAGTTCGCTAGGTTCGCTGAGGTGATCCTGACAGTGCTGATGCCATTCATTCTGATTGTTGAACCACAGGTCGCACTCATAGCAGAACTCCGCAAAATCATCGTCACTCATTTGACGGAGCATCTTTTTGTAGCAACGATAGAGATGAAGCCATCGGCGATGGGCACGAAACCTAAAGAGTCAGCAAAGGTGGTGCATATGAAGAGGGAATACTTACCTATCTATTGGTTCACCACAAACACATCTGCCATTTACTGGTTGTAGACCCGATCGGTAGGTAACCTGATGATACTGGTTGCAGATTGCTTCCAACGCCTTCATGGCCTCCAGTCCGTCTGGGCTTCGTATAGTCGACGACTTCTTTGGCAGTTTATGAGCGAGGAGGTCCCGCTCAGGCATAGCTCGTCGGCGGTAGTGGAAGAGGGTTTGTTCATAAACGCTTCCGGTTTGAGTACACTGTTGGACACGTTGTCGTTTAAGTTCCTCAAGATACAGCTTATCCTTTTTGCCCTGTACTCGACGTCGTTGTAACTGAATTCCCTTCTTAGTTTCCGTATCGGTCTTTGCAAGCTGGGTGCTAAGACGCTCGAACTCTTTATCAAGGGCTATGACGTCTTCTCGTTCCTGAAATTCAAATTCTGCTTTGGCCGGTAGAGATTGCCATAAGTTTTGATTACGGTGCACGCCCATGCTACGTCGATTCTGAATATGCTCATGGCGGGAAGCAATATCCAGGTAGGTTGCAGGTCCATCCACTTCGCACACGGGGTGCGCATATGATCGGCCAAAAGTTCGTGCTTCTGTGTGTGAGGCGTGCTTCATTCGAGCTGTCTGGGAATATTTCTTATCTGCGACATGTGAGTGACTCAGACAGCACTTATAGGTCAGCAAATCCTTTTACCAGTTTGCATGAGTGCCCACCGTCGACACGCACGGGCAGTAACATTCTTCTCATATCCGCTCCGATACCCAAGAGCAGCAAACTCTTTTCCGAACAAATCGGCGCCTCTCGCCCTGCCAGTGGACTTTTCACAATCCAGCTCACTCCGTGGCCTAAAAATGGGAGTATCCAAGAGATCCTCTCGAAAATGAATCCTGGAGATGACGTGGTTACTTTGTGAGTCCAAGTCACTGAGCTTGATGGAGTCCAGTTCGTCAAGGACCTCGACGTAAGATTTGTAATGGCGGAAAGCTCGGTCAGCCGAAAACAACGGGAGCATAAACAAAAGTAGGTTAAAAAAGGGTGGCACTTCCTCCCTTGTACACCTCGTAGAAAGCATGGATTGGAGGTTCCCAATTTCTCATTCTCCAATACCCCTTTACGAACTGCCGAGCATAGGTCAACACCAACATCGGAATGCCATCGACCAGCTCGATGGTGAGGGTAAAATGCTGTGCATGATCAGCTCCACAAGGCTTCCGCCAAATATGGATCGCTGAATACGGACCTTGTAGCATGCTGCCATAGCTGTGGCCTGGAGATTAGCGTCCTTGTCATCGCAGCTATCCTTCTGCCGGGAAATAGATCGACGCGCTGTTGGCTCATGCACCTCTCCGGTTCGAGCAGAAGTAAAGCAATAGAGTAATATTGATGCGGTAAGCTGTACCCGACTCCGGTCGGGATACTTGCCGCGGTATTCCTTAAAGTCCCGACACCAGAGCTGTGTTAGGAGAATGGTCAAATCGTTTGGAGACAGTCCATCTCTTGGCATCTCAGCATCTACTGCAAGAGAAACTTGGGTCTTCATGTCTGATATGATATACTTTGAGATTTCTTAGTATAGAGCCAGATGGGGCATAAGAATGCATACCTCCTTCATGGTAGTAGACATGCTCTTCGGGACACAGAAGTCCCTTATGCGAGCCAGAGCTGTCTCGAAGTCCCAGCGAAAATTTTCGATGGTCTCTGGTGTAGGCTTTGCCTTAATACGACCTGTCGTGTTGCATAATATAACAAAAACCCTTTATATGTTCTGATATCTAGGGGAAAGCAGGCGTCGGGGTGCCCCTTTAGGTATCTGGAGAGGATGAGCGGCGAGCCTCTGTAGCTTCAAGGGACTTACTTGTCGAAAATTTTCAGACTTCGTTCATATTTTTTGGATGTTCGTGGAAGAACCGCTCTTTTGATCTCTTCATTATCAAGTTCATTGAGATCGATCACGCAGTCAAATTTTTCTAATGGATCTCGTGGCATATTGTCCGATTAACCTGGAGTATGAAGGAAGGAATGGAGTAAGATGGACACATCATGGGTTTTATCTCCCTTTAAGGCCTTTATTTTGCCCATTTGCCAAAACGTGACTTCTTTAGCTTGAGTGCAGAATATTCAGGCACCTGAATATTCACCTGAAGGTGCCAGAACTTGCGCGGCAAAGCGGCGAGGGAGCAGAGTCAGCAGACGCTGGGAGGGGTGAGCACCGACATAGACATCCTGTTGTATGTTTTTTTTCTTTTTTTCTTTCATCTTGCTGTCTTTGCTAAGTTATTACTTTTCGCTGAGAGATCTAAATGATCTCTGAATCAAATCAAAAGTCTGCCTGAATTGGCATGCTTAAATGCCGCGATCTCATTGGTTGAACTCGAATTCAGATATGGATTCGACACCGAGGGGATATGCAGAAACGGTCAGACAAATGCATGCAGGATGCCAATGGTGAGGATGCCAGACAGAAATGTAGTTACATCTTGGTGAAAGAACTTATAACACTCCCACCCCGCCAACATTAGCCCCCTTTAGCACGTCTATGGTTCAGTGATATATATAAACTCAAGATGACAATGCTCTCAGCGCAAGAGCGAGGCTACTTTGAAACGACCCGACGCCTCCTTGCTGAGATCATCAATGAAGGGTTGGCATCTGCTACAGTCACTGTTTGTCAGTCCACATGGCAGCAGTCTCTCATCCTAACTGATAATCTTGAAATTTGAGTAAATCCTGAAAGCTGGGTCAACGTGAGCAAATTGCCCAATATGTACCTTGGGCTTAAAAATGGCAAAGTGATCTCGCTTGTACGACTAGTGAACCTTCAACCACTAGTAATGATAGGAAGTAACTTAAAGAAGAGGGAGTTGTTGGACCCTGTGGAGATTTTTGACCACATATGTCCCTGGCTCTCGCGTGAAGCCGACGTAGCTCTGCTAAAAGAGATTGGGGGGGGAGTTGAAAAATACCAGGGACAATCAAGGTTTAATATCCACCTAACCGACCTCGAGAAGATGCTAACGTAGCGTAAACCAGAGAAATGGCTGGAAATCAGTGAAGGTGAAAGCCTTCCAGACTTCGATTCACCATCTGTGGACTGGGAGAGAACGCTGATCTTCGGACATCCGAGTCATCCAGTAGGAAGCCGTAACCATCCATGAGACATCAACATCTACGCATTGTGCTAAGAGTCACGTCTTCACTAGTACCAGCGGCTTTGCTTTGCGCAGGCGCCATTGAAGCCTTACAGTCCTGAAGATCTGCCTGGAATGCTCAGTCCATCACTGGCTTTTGTTTCGGTCCCTCGCACTGACATGCGTGTCTCGGGTTTGTTTGAAGAAACTCTCGAACCGCTTCTCACAAAGCTTGAAGTGCCAAGGACTAATCCCGACTGATTGATAGTTCCTTGCCTTGCCCAGCAGCTACCGGCGGTTAAGCAGTATTTTCCTAGCGCCGTCGTCGTAAAAACCATTCAACAGTACCCTGATGCACAGGCATCTCTGCGTACATTGACTCTACAACTCAAACTAGACTTCCCATATCACCTCAAGCTATCACTAGCATGTAACATCACCTCGGCACTCCACACAGAACACCATGGACGACAATTGGAGGGCCAGTTTACACAGAATTACTGGAGAGATTTCTGCCTTGGGACTTGTGGGTGTTCAGGGAAGTTGCAGCCATAACTGGGAGTCAGAAGGATTTCAATAAAGCAAAGCATATGTCCTGTATTCTTCGAAGTGACCTTGAAGATAGGGAAAGAACAAATAACAAGAAGTTGATCCTGGCTGCTGCACTGGCGCACCATCCTCCTGATGCCGATCAGCCATATGCTCAGATACTATATAATTTAGAAAGTCGGAAGGACAAACAACAATGATTCAGAAAGTACTTACTACCCGGCAAACGCGGAAAAAGGAACAGCACACGACTAATCATCCCAACCCAGTTATATCGCCTGCTTGTTCAAGCTCGTTATTCCACCCCTACTTGATTATGGAATCGGTCTAGAAGCACACGGCCAAAACATGGTTGCACGCATCTATCTCCGAACAGGAGCTATCAAGGGATTTGCCGTGCGCGATTTCGGCGGTATTCGGTTACACGTCCCCACGTTACAGCAGCATGGGGTGAAACTCGACTCGGTGCTCTCCGGCAGCGCGACGCTGACGCACAATTTACATGACGTGTGGTCCAAGGTTCACCATTCAATGCTGCATAACCACGTGGGCTTCTTACTGAGTCCTCTGGGACTTGAAAACGACGGCGGATGGAGTATTGTGAGGGAGGAGCTCTCGGCTGTCTTACGGCCTGATCAAAGCTCCCTGGGTCAGAGACTGTACGACTTTTTCTTGGTGGACACCATGCCCTTCAAGTGCTTCTTAAGGATGCGGATTGAGGGGAAGTACCGTGATGTGAGTGACACGTATCCCGTCAAGAGCGTGCGGTAATTAACCTTGGTGCCTGAGATAGTATGTGGAAAGAGAGGTCCCAAACGTAGTCCTTACAGATTCGCCACGATGGGAGGATGCCCTAGCCACATACAAGCCATCGTTGCATCGTTCTTAGTTCGCATATCTCTCGAAAGTAAACCATAGAAATGGTTCGAGTGGTTAGTCGGGACTCATGGCATGTAAGCTGGCAACAGCCCTTGAACTTCAGCGAGTTTTCTTTGCATTAGTCTCGCAGTGCACAAAATCCCCAATGGAATTGAAGCGGTTGCCTGCAGACTACCCTGGGAGGCGGGACTGGTGTCCGGGTCTCATACTCTCTCTCTCATTCTTTCATAATCCCATTGCCGAAAGGAGCTAATAATGTAGTCCTGGAGATTCTCCCTTTTTTGATGTCTCTGACTCAAAGTTGCATGTGTATTAAGTGGGCTGTGCTAAATAGTCTGGAGGGAGACTGGGGAGAATGAGAATAAAGCTGGCAGCTGAATATGAGATAACCTCAATATCGGATAAATTCACAGAACTGTGCAACAGCAACAAGTATAGCTGTCACAACCAAATAGACAAGTAAACCACGCGTTCCTCCACTTGCAGCGTCTCTCGTGCACCACATCACATCCAAATCAAATCAGCAAGGGTGCTTAATGAGTGGGAGCGCGACAGTCTCCGCATTGGTGATAATTCGTCCCATTCCAGTTGGCACAGAGGACACGAGTAGAGTCGCAGTTGTGGCAGCCGCTTAACTATAGTATCAGCGGCTACTGTCTTTTGGAAATAGGCATAGAGCCGCAACGTACTATCTCTGTAGTTGAAACTGAAGGGTGCAACTAAAGCACGTGTGCCAGTAATATGCCATGGTAGCTGCTGATGGTAATTAGCAATGTAATATGAAGGCAAGAGAGAGAGGGAAGGGAAATGGTACCTATGAGGTGTGTCTTACAGATATATGTTAATAAAAGGTATTCGGGAGAGTATAGGAGCTTTTGTCCTATTATGAAGATAAAATAACTCTGGTAATAGTGGCCTCTTTACCACTTCTCTCCAAGCCGAGCCTCGTCGACGACAAGTTTACGTTCACCTGACAGTCCTCTCAGCCTTGCGCTGCACTTGGGCCAACACATCGTTCGTCCGCGGCTATCGCGTGCTGTTGGGTATGCTCATATCGAGAGGCGCAGCCTACCTTCTCTATTTGTTGCCTCGCAATACCGTGTTTCTTGGTCCGAAAAGAGATGCGGGTAGCACCGGCTTGTCAGGGCGTTGATGTGATAGAAGCTACGGACCGAGCCTTCATAAAATGAAACAAAACGTTATTGGACTGTTGGAAAGTGGGATTTTATTCCTGGTCTGTCACCTGCCATTGGGAACTGCAGGAGCATACTCAATTGGTGGAAAACATGTTGCATAATCGGACAACCCTATCATTCTCCTATAAAAATCATCATGTGCCGAAGGCTGTCAGGTAAAAAAGGCAAGTGACGGAGTAACATGGTATGAAACTGAAGGCATGGCAATCAAGCATAGATGAAAACTGGACATTAACAGATGTTCGCAGTAGTCAAAAGCTGCTATTGGGGGGAATGGCACATTATGGCCGAACAGGAACAGGACGCTAATTCATGTCCCGTTCTGAATTGGACCCTCTTGGCCTTGCCGACATGCCAAGCTGCAAGCAAACAATACTAGATCTGCTTGAGGGGACAGAAAAGCCAGAGCTCCCTTATTTGAGGCTGAACAGCCGGGGCGGAAGTTGGAACAGTATGTAGGGAACACTTCCACGCGGTTATTGCGGGTGATTTTCATATAAATGTTATGTAAAATTAGCCTGCTGGTCCTGCCAAGAAAGTGGAGAGACCCTCAGACCACCGAATATAATAAGCACTAGACTGACTTGGGAAATGGCTATTTCTACCTTGCGTACCTTAGCAGGGGTGTTTCGAGTTGAACCAACCAACAGACCGACTAGACGCCACATCCTGCTGGTGGACAGAAAATGATGCCCTGGGAGATGCACCCTGACTAGCCACGACGAGCATAGCCCATACAGACGACCTCGTTCCTTTTTCTATTCAGAGTGAACTGGTATTAGCCTTGGGCATTGGCCCCTTGTATGTGCGGCTAGTGCGGTGTTGTGATTGCTGGATGCATTAGCAGACAAAGTATCCCTTACATCTATATGTGTTGTTGCAAGTACTATCTGTAGGCAGGGCTGGTAGACAAATTCCAAATTGAAAGGCAGTGCTGAGGTTGTGAGAGGTTAAAGTGCCTATGGGTATGTATTTATATCAGCATCATAACAATAATTATTATGTGGGTGAATACTATCTAAGCTACATCAACACTGGAGTGATTAGGCTCATATATTAGGTACTAGTAGTCTATTAGCTAGTAATAGTTAGAAGAGTCTGCCTTATAGAAATCTAACCTTGCCGGTAGTTTCGACTTGGCTTATGAGGCTCGAGTGTTTAACTAAGGCTATGCACACATATTTTGAGAGCCAATTAATACACTTCACCTAGCATTTAGCGGGGGATTCAGAAACTAGTTCCAGCGGGAAGGATCAACTGACAACTCTGCTTTGGCCCCGATCAAGCTTATTCAAGCATGATGAGAAGGGTGAGTGTCGCGCGATTCTGATCTCCTGCTGCTCACCCACTCACCACACTGGCGCCAGTAGGTATTCTTCCCTCTCATCCAAGAAATCTCCTTGCCTTTGCTAACTGATCTTCTCATTTAACTTTCCCCCCTTGAGGCCATGCCATCCACCAGGGCTGGGGATTATGTCCCTCTGGTCACTCTAAACACTACGAGGTATGGCGACACCGAAGAGACCCAGAACGAATGGCCAAAACCACCTGCAGAACAAAAGACAAGAAAAGCATGGGAGCGGATTGGCACCCTCGACGTTCTAATCTTGTTGCTTGGTTCCAGCTTCCTATTCATCCCATGGGTTCTCTTAGGGCTGATATGGAGAGAATCAATGACGGCGATATCAGGAGGAGTGCCAAATACTTTTTGGGCCCGGATAGTGCATGCGGATTGGACCTCGAGGGTCGTCACAGTTTGCACAGCAGTTACAAGGGCAATAGTGACTCTCCAGGCTAGTCTGATTACTGCGATGGTTAGCAGTATTATCCTGGAGTCCATTGGGACACCATTATTTTATGCGCCATTTTACTCGATTATTAGGGCTGTTAGTGTCAGTCCGACCAGTCTTTTGCTTACAAAAGGCATACTAGCACAGCCGAAGCGGTTTTTCTCGCTTTTGATCTCGGTGCTTGTCATTGTTGAGGTCTTGGTGACTGTCGCTTCCCAGTTTCTCTCTACGATTCTCATCTCGGACTTTATGGACAGCAGCTTTATTAACAGCAATAACTTGACTGAAGTTGGCATCTTCAGTCCCCTTGGCTATGTACAGGCTGCTTGGTGGAGGGTTCCTCCAGCATCAGGTTGGACATTTGGCGAGCTCGCCGAGTCTTTCTCGCAGGGATCTAATTTCCATGATACGGGGCATACCTATCGAGCTTTTATTCCCTTCAAAGATGAGGCACAGCGAACAAGTCTCCGAAGCTTCCAAGGGCCAGCAGAGATTATGGACCAGCGAGTTGTCTGTGTTCCCCCATCATTCGTTGATTTGCGCCTAAATTCGACATTCCCTCCGCGTCTGTTTGGGCAGATGACCCTGGGAAATGAATCATATCCAATGCTGCAAAATACAGAGACGCAAAGGGCCATCAACTTCACTTGCGCCCTGCCATACCCGCCTGAAAACACAACATACGGCATGTCAAGTCTTTGCTATCCTCGTCCTCTTCGGCCACAGACTTTCATCATCCAACTCGAGGACCCTTTGGTCAACATAAACCCCGACGACAGGATAGCCAACCAGACCGGTGTAGCCTCCAACAACCCCCTGGCCTCATCCATGCTCATTGTCCTGGACATCCTTGACAAAGAAGCAATGATGGCACGGAACTACGAAAACATCACAACGCCATACAGAGTGACTACTATTCACAAAGACGGCCCTTGGTCAATAATCATGAACGACTCAAACACCGCAGCGCTCCGCGTCTCCTCGTGCTTCACCAACCTCGTTTCCAAGACATTCACCGTTGACATGGCTAGTTCCTGGCAAAACCGGGAGCCACGCCTATCTTGGGACCGCCATAGCAATAATTTCAATACCGAGTCAGTCCGACGGCAGCTTGGTGCATCCCTAACACCGGATAGCCTGAATCATCGTGGTGTACTTGCACTTAATCCCAAGTCGGAATGGGAAGACTTTGACATGGGCATCGATGCCATCGAAGACGACTACGATGCCTTCGACACTTATTTCCACTTCGCAACTACATTCCTCGGCCTCCTCCCACCAGCACAGCAAGCTCTTGCGCCGCCGGACCTCCCACCCGCGAACCTGGGCATTCTCCTCTCGGAAGCAAACACAGCAGACACGAGCACAGCAGACAAAAGTCATACCGACTTATTCAAAGATGTTCTACACAATACAAATAGTCCCGCTCTCGCCCTGCAAGCATTAATAACGCGAGGAACGCAGGCAGCATACTACGAGCACCTGATGCGGGAGGATCGCACGGCGTCGGCATCAACCGCGTTTTCGTCCACCGCTTTGATTCCAGTGCGGTGGGATGGGTTTGTTGCCGGTGTGTCGATCATCGCGGCGCATTTTATCATACTTGCGCTTATTACGGTGTTGTTTGTGGTTTATACCAGGAATTCGATGCTTGGGAATAGCTGGCAGGCTGTCGCGCAGGTTGTCTCGGAGGATATGCTTCCGGTTTTGGATCAAGCGTGTGAGGAGAAGGATGGGGAGGTAGACAAACGTTGGGGAAAGGACCAGCTAGCACACTATAGTGCCCTTCGATATTGGCCAAATGGGCGTGTAGCTATTGGAATCGAAGGGAAAGAGAGACTTGAGTAATACCGAAAAATATGTCGGAGTCTCAGAGAGCGCCTTGCCTGAGGCAGTCAAGCTAACCCAATTTGGCAATTCACCGCTTATCGCTTAAAGCTTGGCGTAGCAAATGGTGTTTCGGTCACTGTAGCGCGCCGTAGCTATATTCAACCGTCTCGTATTGACCATATCCCCTCATCCTTTTCAGAATTATCAGTCAATCGTGGATGGCAGTCTGGGACGCTTGGTTCATCAAGAAATGACGGGCGCGCGGAGTTCTGGTTGCTTACTTTGTGTCCAGCGTCGTGTGAAGGTTTGTCTTCCATGAATAGGAGGCCGCAAGGCCCGCAACTCCATTGACATATATTGTAGTGTGATGAGCGCCTTCCAGGCTGTGCGCGGTGTGAGAAATATGGACAGCCATGCCCAGGCTATACCAGGAAGTTCAAGTTCAAAGCTGGGAAACCTTATCGTTCTCGACGCCTACCTCGAACCGATGGCTCTGGTTCTGAAACAAGCGCTTCTAACACAGAAAACAATGGTACAGATAGGGGATCAATGATACCGACCACATCAGTGTCCACGCTGTCTTCCCCGGCAATTAATGTCCTCCAGGGTCTGTCGTCAGTGGTCGATGACCTCTCGCAGCCTTACTCGTCGACTTCAGTCCACATTGTTTCCAGATGGTTCAGCAGTCTCCCATCTCTCTACGGGAGGAACAAAACCCTAGATGCAACTGTTCGATGCTTTACAGCACACCACGTTTCCAAGATGCTGCAGAATGACCAAATGGCGCGCTATTCTAGATTTGCGTACATTGAGGCTCTGAGCAGACTTCGAAAGTCTCTGAACGCCTCTTCTGAGCGTCTGTCTTCCGATATCTTCTGTGCAGTGCTACTTCTGTGCTTGTACGAGGTAGGAATCCTATTAATCCCCGTCACAGGAGGAAGCAATGTCATCTGATCAAGTTAGCTGTTTGCGAATACTCAAGATCCTGTCACATGGATGAAACACGCAAAGGCAGTTAGCCAGCTAGCGGAGATTCGTGGGCCAAACGCTTACAAGGACACATTCAATAATACATTACTCAAAGCTGCAAGAGGATTGATTGTGGGTGGTCTCCATGCTTCGGGTACACAATGAGGCTGACATCTGCAGATAATGCACTCTCTCTTCTCTGGGGAAAGATGCTTTCTTGCCTCAGAACGCTGGCATGCCATCATGAGGCAGCGCATCAACTCCTTCTACTCCGAAGATCTGGAAGATTCGCTCGAGGAATTCATCGCTTTATTCTCACTGGCACCAAGCCTTGTTCATGCCCTCTATGATCTCAAAGCAGCAGACATGACGTGTCCTGCAACCTGGAAGAAGATGTCCGAAACGTTGACCCGCATTCTTGAGATGCAGAATAGACTGTCAGCATGGTACAATCGCTTTTCCGGAATGGCACCGTCTCCATATGAAAGGCTATCGTCGACCGATGACGCTGTATATCCTATCGTTCTGCACTATTCCGATCTGAATATCGCCTCAATATTCAATTCCTATTACGCCTACATGGCTATCATACACGAGGCTCTGCGGACCCTTGGCTATCCTGGTGAACATGAAGCTATGGTCGCCTTTTTCCGAGATCAGATTTGCAAGTCAGTGGAATACAACGGTGCCGGTCCACTAGGGCCGTACAGAATGGGATTCCCGCTGCGTGTGGCATACGAGGTTGCAGACCCCAAAACAAAAGCATGGATAGAGAACTGTTTGGTGCAAATGTCGCAGTGTTATGCGGCTGTGCAACCCAAGAATTTTGCCGCGACTCTTGATTGAACCCTCTTTCTCCATTATTGTCTGTCACATTGTCCAACCTTGTTGAGAAGAGAACCACCGTGCTCAAGGCCTGTCCCCTCCCTCGGATTCCGCATGACGGAGAGATTTGGATCGAATCGGCTCCATCATGCCTTGTGACAACAACAGAAGCGCTGTGGCGATTATCTCCATCAACAGGCCCATACCAACTTTGATCCCCTCTTTGCCAGTGACAGCGCAATTCCTCCGATCCATACTCACTTAGCAGAAAGTAGGCGATTCTGACGGCCAGGAAGGGAAGAGTGGCAAGGACCAGCATCACGCCGCGGTGGCCGTTTCTCGGCAGAACCGTGCGGTACGCGATTGCAATCCAAAGTATATGGATCGACAGGGCTATGGATTCGATGTGCCGCAGGATATGGATGAGCCCTTCGCCAAAATCGACGAAGTCCTGTAGATCTTCGAAAAGGCTGGGGTAAACTTGACGGCACAAGACCCGGAGGCCCAGACACTGCTGCATCTGGTGGTAAAGAAATGGACGCTGAGGACGTATGATAGACTTTTGCTTCTTCTTTCAAAGGGCCTGGATCCTATGGTGCGGAATGCAAAGGGCGAGACGGCCATTGATGTTGCCATCAGTCATGAAACATATGGAGAATCGCTTTGCGCCAAAGTAATGAAGGGACATATCGAAAGATTGAACGGCTAGGTAGATTGATGTCTTGACGCTTGCAAGCTGGTCAACGATCAACGAGATTTTTTGAAGTAGCAATGCATTTCATCGTTCAAACAAGTGTCTGTTATTGCGTATAGTTCCTTATTCTACATCAATTAGGCTGGCCTGACGGAGGGCAACCTACCATAATCGAAAATCTGTATATAGTAGGCAGCGGTATCATCTAAGAATATCATCCGGGCCAAATTGTCACCTTTATATGCCTGCAAATAATTCCCCGTAGCATGATTCAAGTACTGCAATTTGCAGCAAATTGGTGTTGATTTTAATGTAAATGTTAGTCATGTATCTCACTACTACCAGGATGCAACCCTTCTGGACAAGGCTGCTGCAGCTGAGCCACGTCAACCAGTCGGGAAAGGCCTTCCCTTTTTCAGCCCTTCCCCTCCCTGATTGTCCTTTTCCCCCTTATATCGCGATGACACCAGTCTGACTCCCCGCTTGTAGCAAACCTTCAGACCTTGCTCGTCACCCACATAGTTGGTCTTCTAGTCATCATCACGTTTGCGCTCACCATGAGTACCATTTGGGATATGATTCGCGTCGTTCTATTCGGATCGCAGAATGATGCGTCTCGCGACAGTGCTCCTGCTTTTAACCCCGCGCAAGATATCCCGTCGACGACAGGCAAGGTCATCCTCATCACGGGTGCCGCAGGTGACCTCGGCCGACAAACGGCCATAGCACTGGCTGGTTATGGCCGGCCTAGTCGCATCTACATCGCAGATCTGCCACGCAGCGACGACGCCAAACAAGCTCTGACCCACCAGATTGATTACGAGGCTTACGGAGACTCCATATCCCCCACCTCGGAAACGGCCGTCACATCGTCGACCGAGATCCGTTTTCTCTACTTGGACCTTGCGTCTTTTGATAGCGTTCAAAAATGCGCCCAAAAGTTCGCTGCTCAAGAACAACGTCTGGACATTCTCATCTTGAATGCAGGTATCATCCGCGTCTCGCCGGCAACAACCATGGAGGGCTACGAGATCCATTTTGGAGTCAATTATCTCGGCCATGCCCTTTTGACCCGCCTGTTAATGCCGGTGCTGCTTCGTACAACGCAGCGACAGCCCGGCGCCGATGTGCGCATCGTTGTTGTGTCAAGCGAGGGACACATTTCGGCGCCTAAACAAGGCGTTGATTTCGACCTTGTCAAGACCAGCTGTTCGAATCTGGTCAGTATTTTCCTTTCTCTCTTCGGATTCTTGGCGACGTAGAGGAAAGAAACCATAGAATCTGGCCTTTTTTTTAGCTATATTCAAAGCGCTACGGCCAGAGCAAAGCAGCCCTCATTGGTCTAATGAAAGAACTCAGCCGCAACTATTCACAGATTAAAACAGTCGCTATACATCCAGGGAGAATCCTTACGGGCATGGCTACGTCATTGTGGAAAGAAAGTACCCTTGCACGCTTGACTAAGCCTATTGCACCGCTCTTCTGTGTGCCTGTGACTACCGGGATCAGAAATCATCTATGGGCCGGCACGAGCTTAGAGGTGGTAAGCGGCCAGTATTATGAACCTGTGGGCGTGCCTGGAAGGTTATCGCCCGCCTTACAGGATGAGACCTTTCCGAAAAGGCTGCGAGAGTTGACCGATAACGCCTTGGGCGGAATCGAGTCTCTTGAGTAGCTTTTTCGTTCTATCAAGAAGATGTATGATCTATAGAATGATAACGTGGATGTAATGCGGAGCTTCTACTCCTGCTACTGAGGTATTATCCTCCGGCTTCTCTTCTGTGAGCTCACATACAACGGGGATGCTGCGAAAGGCGACGCAGGTTTGACGAGTGGAGATTACAAGGCTTCAGTTTATGGCCCTTACTCCTCTCGATCTGAGTGTCTATATGAGAAGTTGCATGACGTTATCCTCTGGACTTCCGCTTCAGCCCTCCCAGGTTAACCGCGTGAAGGCTGCAGGGGAAATACAGCAGCAGCGTACCTTTCTTTGAACGCCTGAATGCAGACGGAGGAGGCAAAAGGCATCTTCAGGTTTTACGCTCGGACAGACTATGGAAATTTTGGACAAGCCAGCCTTTATCATCCCAGAGTAATTTACCTTTTTCTAATGGCATATTGACGCACGTATCAGTTGCTAATTCTCTAGTTGTTCCTGCACTTTGCTGTCCTAGAAAAGAAAACGGGATGGACAGAATTACTGATGGACAACGTCTCAAGGGTCCCACCGGTAGAATTGGAGAATAACGACAAGAAGGGTCGGTAGCCATTTAATTAAAGGGAAAGCATAGGAAAGGAGATAGTAGAAGGCTTTTAATAAGTAACATCGAGGGAGCGAGGTAGAGGGTATTCATCCTATCCATTATGCGCATTCACTGATTCATTTCATTCCGACGGCGCTCGGAATACAGGCCCAGAGATGCCTGAACAATCTGGTGTTTATCCCGAGCGGAGTAACCACTCCGACTCCCACTTTTCTTCGGTGCGTTCGTCTTCCCACCAACTCAGATCACCTAGTCTGTACACCATGGAGAACATTTCCAGGGTTCGAAAGAATGGCAAACCAATCTCCTGCGAACCGTGTCGCATCTCTAAAATACGCTGCGATCACCAGCACCCGTCGTGTAAAAGATGTGATATCAGGGGTCTAAGTTCCAAGGTGCGCACTCTTCTGATTCCGATTCCGTTTGGATCTGGATTTAGATACCAAAGATCATAAGGGACGGACTGACAGAGGGCCATACAAGTGTTACTATCATCCAGCCCCTTTGACCCGATCACGGAAGAAGGCACAGGCGCCTCGCAGCGTGTCTCCTGCCAACCCTTCCCGTGAAGATGATGAGTACCACAATGCCTCTACCAGTCCTGGCGA
Organism: Aspergillus hiratsukae; assembly: GCA_014281905.1. Taxonomy (NCBI): domain Eukaryota; kingdom Fungi; phylum Ascomycota; class Eurotiomycetes; order Eurotiales; family Aspergillaceae; genus Aspergillus; species Aspergillus hiratsukae. The sequence goes on from JACBAD010002086.1 coordinate 17,088, forward strand.
CAGCATTGTGCCACCCGGGCCTCAAATGGGCCCGTTGTCTACTTCCCAGCTAACCTACTTGGGATCCACCAGCTTTATGTCAGCATTTAACCATGATCAACAGCATCTGAGTCTCTCTACACCGAAAAGTGCCCATGCATCTACCCAGCGCAAGGCATGGAGTGCCGACTTTACTCACGTGGTTCCGCGGCTGGTTCAGCTTCTGCGCCCCCTCAGGCTCTATGAAGATTTAGTGACCGAGGAATACGATCAGACCCCGTTCACGGTCGTCCCAGCTCCTCTTGTTCTTGCTCCCTTAAGGCTGCTTCGAAGCCACTGGGACAAGGAGAGATGGCCGCAAGAGGATTTGGGATCCCGGATCACTCAGAACACAGCCACCAAACTGGTCAACATTGAAGCAAACATGACGACCGATCAATTTTACCATGTGTTCACAGGTCCGAATCTGCGATGGGAGTTTGTCGGCCTCATATTCGGCCTGGCGGGACTCGGTGCTAGCGTCTCGTCTCGTGTCACTGCATTTTTCTCTGTGAACGGCAAGGACGAACTAAGCGCAGATGCCTTTGCCAAGGAGATGGCGGCAGCAAGTCATGCATGTATTGAAATCTGCAAACGGTACGACAATGTGAATGACTTGATGGTTTGGCTGCACTACACATACTACGTATTGGCGTCGAACATAATGGGAGAGACATGTAATGAGGATTCGCTCCATAGGGTTGACCGGCGATGCACAAGGCTGACAGAGAACAGGCCATCATATTTACGCGCAATTTGGGGACTTGGTCTCCTGCATCCATGCCATGGGTCTACATCGTCCGGACTCACCTGAGCACTCCATTCCTTTTTTCGTCTCGGAGACCCGTAAGAGGGTTTTTGCAGTGGCATATCGCGCCGACAAGAATATTGCTACTTTCCTGGGAAGGCCTCCTCGACTCCCCCACCATTATTGCGACGTGGGACTACCCTTGGATATCGATGACGATAGTGTGGTTCTGGATCGTTTCTCTCTCGACAAGACTATAAGCCAGCTTACGCCGGATGGGTGGGGTACTTTCAATGGCGGACTTCGCCCTGCCACAGTTATTAGGCTGCGATACATGGTAGCCATGTTGCGAGAGCAGGTGGTGGGACTATCCTTGGGCCAGGGCTGGGTTACTTCCAGACAGAAAGAACTCCAGTAGGATACGTCTTCTGTCTCAGTATGATGAAAGCTAATACGCTTGTAGCATGGCCTATCAAGAGTGTAAGCGATTATGGGACCGAGTCCCTCCTGAGTTTCACTACGGCAAGCACTCCTGGGAGGGTTCAAACCCGCACCTATCCATAACGCATCTTGTCATTCACCTGGAATACCTCCAGACGGTGTTTCAGGTCGAACGCATCCGGTGCAATGAGAGTCCCGATGCCATGACCGACCTTCTGGACTCGGCCATGCAGATTGTCTCGGCTGTCACGGACTTCGCGAAGCACCGCGATCACCAAAACAGCATCAGGGAGACTTACACCTGGATTGTAAGTCACTGTAATCCGACTGTCTTTCAATCTCTAACATGTCGAGCTCCACTAGTTTCTTCTTTATGCCCTCCCAGCAGCAGGTGCCATTGCAACCGAGCTCCATCGCTGTACAGTGTCCAGGGTGCCACTACCATGTTCCGTCCCTCGGTCCAGAATCATCCGTGGTCTAAGCGTGCTTGTCTCTTGGTTCGAGAGTGCTAAGCCACCGAGTGATGTCACACATCAGGCGTGCGTGGAGGTTACCAAGGTCATAATCAAGATGTTGAATGATACGTTGGATTGTCCATCGGGCTGGCAGATGGTAGATCGGCCACAACCCGGTACAGGCACTCGCTCTGCGCTGAATGGCGGCGATCGAGTCTGGGATACCAATTCGATTGGTGCGCCCCTAAATGCCTACGAACAGAATGGGACAACACCGAACGTTGATGCACTTGAAACAAGCGAGGATTTTTTAAACTGGCTGAATGAGTTGGGGTTGGATACGAGCGTTCCTGAGTTTTTTGGGTGCCAGTAGCATGCATTGGCCATCATCGAGTCGGTTCGGGATGTCTACAACAAGATGCGCGGCTACGCCAACATCTCTGGTGGTCCTTCCATCAGTCATAGACTCATAGTCCAGGCATGTTCTTCTTCATAGAGCAATCTGTTGTCTCAGTTGAGTTGTAAGTCAAGGGGAATATCATTGAAGGATATATCTTCCTTAATTTTGCACAAAGAGAAACTTGGTGACTCAAAGTGCCGGCCTGTAGTTTAGCCACATAACTTACAGCTTTATTAGCGTGTCAACGAGCTATCCATACTTCAAGGCGGAACCTATGTGGTAACCGTGTAGACAGCCCTAGTATAAATGTGAGATATACAAGTGGGCCCTCTCCACCTCCGCTCTTCCCGGGGCGGAATCAACCGATGCTCGCCTCCCATAAGAGGGCACTACCAATCAAGTTGGAGAATGTCTCCTCGAAGAAGAAGGGCTACCCTGCAAGGGCACCACGTCAACAGGTTACACAACTTTGAGACACCGTTGAGGGGTAGAGCCCTGCCAAGGATTCTGGGAAATTGAACTCGACTTTGACACAAGTACGACAGCTTCCATGGCGAGTGTGTATGAATATATATATGCCAAGTGCCGGGGCCAAGTCTCGGGCTGGGGCGACTCCTCTATGGGTCTTAGGATAGCTTAGGATAAAACTTCAATCGAGTCCTTCCTTATTATTAGAGACGTAACTCGAAGCTACAATCTGACAGGGGTGCGGGATAAATAGAACAATAGGCTAAATACCGGTATATCGTTCCGTCTTACAGCTTATATGCATGCGTATATAGCCCCGGACTTGTCCGCGTGAAAGCCTCGTAAGGGCGGCATAGCACCAGCTCATTAGTATAAGTAGAGGCGAGCATGCAATCCTGCTCTGAATCTACTTATTTCACAGGAAATTGACCCAACAATCTCCAGAACAGCATGATGGACATTGCATCGGAGACTACGCGTCCTGCTGGGGTAACCACGGACGTAACTAACGCCAATGAAGAGCAGCCTGCAACTGGATATATGCAAGGATGGGCTCTCGCTTCTTTGACCTTGGCCTTTATGTCTATCTGCTTCGTGCTAGCTATTGATAATACCATTCTAGGTTCGTGCATCCCATAATCTGGTGGAGGGAGCATCAGACCTAATTGTCATACCAAGCGACGGCGATACCCCATATCACCAGCGACTTCCACAGCCTTAACGATATCGGCTGGTATGGCTCTTCCTACTTGATCGCGCAGATGGCACTGCTGCCGACCTGCGGCCGCCTCTACGCATTCTATAATATTAAGTGGGTATACTGCATCTCGCTGGCCGTCTTCGAACTTGGCTCCATCGTCTCGGCAGTCGCCCCGAATTCTGTGGCGCTTATCATAGGGCGAGCAGTCTCTGGCCTCGGCGCTGCTGGTTTGGTGAGCGGGACGACAACTATTCTGTCGTATTGCGTGTCTTTGAAAATGCAGGCGATGCTCGCCTATCGTCTTGGGCATGTACAACATTGGATCGGCTATTGGACCACTGGTGGGTGGTTCGATAACCGATAGTAAGGTGCTGACTTGGCGGTTTATTTTCTGGATTAATCTCCGTAAGTCTCTGCCATATCCTTTCCCATAATCACTAGCTAAAAGTTCAAGCCTTCGGAGCTGTTGGGCTGGTTCTGATCTGGTTCACCTTAAGGAAACCTCCACCCGCAGTAAAGGGGGACCTACCCTGGCGCCAGAAGCTACGTCAACTTGACCTCCTAGGGGCTACTCTGCTGCTCGTGCAACATCGTGTTTGAACTTGGCATTACAGTGGGGTGGCATCGTCTACCAATGGTCTGATGCCAAGGTGTTCGGCTGCCTGATTGGATTCGGTCTACTCTTGATTACCTTCTTGGGCTTGCAATTCCGAGGCAAAGAAAGCTCGAATATCCCTCTTCGCATCTTTCGAAGTCGTACCGTATCGGCATCATGCGGCTTCATGATGCTCGTTCAGGTGGCCATAGTACTGCAATCGTACTTTTGGCCCATATACTTCCAGTCGGTCAGGAACACCAACGCCAGAGACTCAGGAATCAATCTACTGCCATTGATCGTGTCGAACAGCCTCGGCACGATCTGCGCGGGCTTGATAGCGTCGAGATTCGGCCACTATGTACCGTTCATGTGGTTCGGACCTCTCGTCCTGGCTACCGGAGGGGGTCTATATCAACTAGTCCGTCCCGACAGTCCGCGCGGACAGTGGATAGGGTTCCAAATCCTGTCTGGGCTTGGCTATGGCAGCTGTAGTCAAATGCCGATTCTGGCCGTGCAGGTGGTCCTCAGCAAGGCAGATATACCGACGGGCCTTGTCATGATTATGTTTTTTCAGATGCTTGGGGGGGCGCTGGCTCCTAGCGTTGGGCAGAACCTCTTCACGGATGGGCTTCTGCGAAATCTGCGCAAGGTGCAGGGAATAGATGGTGCGGCTGTAGTGGCGGCCGGTGCAAGTGGTTTCAGGGAGAAGATTCCTCCCGAGCTGATGACTGCCGTCGTGGATGCATTTAATTCTGCTTTACGGAACGTGTTCTGGGTGGCGCTTGCTGCGCCAGCCCTTGCTTGGATAACAAGCTGGGCAATGGAGTGGCGGCAATTGCCTGACTCTAAGAGACAGGTTACCCAAACTCCAGCCGAGGAGGTCGTGGAGAAATAGCTCGATAGCAATGAAGAGTGGCCTGGGGCTCAATGGGAGTGTGCCATGAGCAGGCCTGCACTCTACCCACGGCGGTCTGGCACTTATGCCGGCGACGAGAATCGGATGATATGTAGAGCTCCGATTCGCTGCTGTGCGCCGACTGCGCATAGCACTTTGGGGTACTCTGACGGAGCAGGATCGTCAGGACTTCATGTCCACCCACCCTCCGCTGGGATTGTTAAAACCACCTGCATAGCAGGCGCTGGGTGGATCATGCCCTCTCCTACCCCACTAGAGGTGATATATGCTCCAGAGTGGTGATGCATACTCCAGAGTCCGGACTGGCGTCCCTTCAAAAAATAATGTGTCTTAAACGTAAACCTCTAGGGTTAAGACTAATCCACATGACTACCCTACAGTAACATTTGATATCTGTTCGCCAAGTATTCTTTTGCGGCGTCCGCCCTGCCTTTGCCGGCCCCGAAGATATTAGGAAAGTAAAAACGACCCGCTTAGGTAGAAAAGCAACGGCTCCAAAACACCTCTCCAAGGCTCTCTAGCTAGAACGAAACTGGTAGCAACCAAACCGGTTCCCTTCAGGGTCACGGAAGTTCATAAACCACCCATGACCCTCAGTTGACCTGCCTAGACAGGTGCTACCACCGCATTCGTGAATTCTCTTCTCCATCTGATATAATTAGCATGCCGGTCTGGAAAAGGTGCTAATCCTGGAGAATTTGGGCACCAGAACTGACCATGTCAAGGGAATCAACCGAGTAGTACACGGTCATCCCGCTGCCCATACTCTGCTCTGTTGGAGCACAACCCTCCGGCATCTGGACTATGCCTCCCGTCAATCCTAGACGGAGGCCCCATTCAGTGATTTTGATAAGCTGAGCAGCAAGGTTGGCTTACCCTTCGGTTCAGCGAAACTGTAGTGCTGCACTTTGCTTTGGTCTTCAGCGGACTGGGCTGGCCTCCATTCCCAGGACGGAAAGATGGCACCGTAAAATGCCTACCCAGAGATCATGGTCAGCGGGATCCAGTACCCTGCTACCACAACAGAGAATCAACCTTTAGTCTTTCGGTATCCCGTGCAGGGATCTCCACCCAACATGGAGAGCCGTCTGGAGGAGGCTTCCATGTCTGCTGGGCCTTAGTTGCGTCACTGGTTTCGGTAGACATCGTGGGCTGATGGGGCCTGAACAAGTTCAGCGCGTGACAAAGGTCGAACAGGGAGGTGAAGGAGCATAACAAATCTACTCCCTCTTATACTGCGCAGAAGCATGGTTCGTGTACGTCATCGGAACATGATCATGGAAAGCAGGTGGCCTCGACTTCGAGTAGAGTTTAAGCCATGTGGCTGTCTATCCCTGAGCGATGGGCTAGATTGGGCTTTTAGGTAGTATCATCCCCGCATGAACCTCTTTAGATACAACCAAATTCCAAATTCCAGACCCAGGATAGATGCGCCACTTCGTATAAACACCAGGATCAAGGAGAGTACCACGGCGAATGAGCGTCAGAGAACTCTGCGATTTGAGTTCGGATACGAGGAACCTCGTGACAGCGCGTCTCAACCGCGTCATCGACTGTGCTCCATGACGCGTGTTTCCTTTTTTGCTGCGTTTCACGCGATATAAGTCTTGTCTGCTGATAAATCATCCTTTCCCAAGAGTAGATCCCTTTTCTTCTAGGATGTGTGTGGCGTGTAGTATTTGTATTATATATAAAACTCGTATGATTTCAGGTCAGCCACCGCAGTACCGCCTCGTAGAATGGTCACTCTTTCTTCCTGTCACAACTTACAACTGACAGCAATGGACAGCCAGGTAAGTTTCCCTCGCAAAGATTTAGTGAGTTTCCCTCATCTCCCTCACCACCCATAGAAAAACATCGTCAGCCCCGAAGAGTACCAAGCTGCTCGATCCCATCTTCTCCAGCAGGAGAAAGCGGCAACGCACCTGCTACAGGAGCTCGCCGAGTCGCGCCGTCAGCTTCCCATGGTGCGCATCCACGACCCAGCTCGGTTCCAATTCGATACTCCCGACGGAGTGAAGAGCCTGTTGGATCTATTCGACGGGCGCAAACAGCTAATCCTCTACCATTTTATGCTGGGACCCGGTGAGACTCAGGGCTGCGTGGGCTGCTCATTCTGCATGGACCATATCCCCGACCTCCGCCACCTGTGGAGCAGGGATACTTCGTTTGTTGCTGTGGCTACCGCGCCGTTGTGTGAAGTTACTGCCTACGGGGACCGGATGGGCTGGCGGTTTCCTTTTTATAGCTCTGCGAAAACGCACGAAACGTGGGCTGAAGTCGAGGCACAGGGTGAAATTGTCACCTGGAAGCCTGGAAATGGCTATTTTGGACTATGTTCGTTCTTCCGGGAGGGTGACGACGTATTTCACACCTATGACACTTCGGCTCGGGGCTTGGAGATCATCCTGTCCACGTATCACCTGCTGGATATGACCCTGATGGGTCGGCAGGAGGCGGGAAATGGAATCAATAACTTCCGCCGTCACGATGAATACTAAATTGGCAATAGGATCAACAACCCGTCAATTTGTCCTTAAGGCCATGTCTTTTTTATGCAAGTGCCATATCACTTCAGCATAGTATAAATGCTATATCTATTAAGCATGACGCTGTGAGAAATGACGCAAAAGTGTCATTGTAATTCTAGTAATATGTTTGTGACCCAAGAATACGTGAAGTTGGACTGATATCACCTCCCAATGATTACTACATAGGGCTGAAATGACCAAACTTCCCGATCATCTTCTGATCAGCAGTGGTCTGGGTCATCCTTTGGAAATCAAAAATAATCTGAGGCAGGGCTGCCATCCAGCTTGAAATACCCCGGCTGCAGCGTCTGATAGACCCGCTTGGGATCATACTTGGCAGCAATGCTCTGCAGTTTGGCCTTATTGGCCGCCCCATACCCCGCAATAACATCCTGATACTGACTCGCGTAGTTCATGTAAACGTACTCATGAAACACGCCATCGCTCTTCGCTTTGGCGCTGACAGTATCCCAGAATGTCTTAGCCCACGCCACTATCGTTTCGTCGTCCTCCGCGTTCTCCCACCAGATCGCCATTGAGAGTAGGTGCAGTGGACCCTCCGAGGCGCCCAGACCCAGTGCGTTACCCCCGTTGCGGGCCATGTTCTTGAGCATGGGGATGGTAATGCCCTGGTTGATGAGAGCCGGGTTGATACCCGGAAGGTTCCATACCTGCGGAAGAACAGAGTAGAAGTACTCGGTGACCCAGTTGGCAAAGGCCTCGTCCAACCGGACAGTTAACGTCCAGTACATTTCCCGCAGTCCGTCGGGATTGGTCTCTTGGACGGTGTCACAGTACTCCACCAAGGTCTTGGAAGCCGTGGTATCCTGGATCGCGGGAATCGCGCGGTAGGGAGCGAAGATAGCCGGGTCACTAACGTTCTTGACATATGTGAGCTCGACGGCAGCGATGTTCTGTCCTTGGGTATGGACGAATGCGACCCAGTGCTGCGCGTTGCCGTCTTTGGAAGCGCCGTTGACGACGCTGATGAAGGCGCCGATCACCTTGCTGAATTGATCCTCAGCAAAGACACGGGTTCCACCTCGCATTTCCGGGCTGGGAATAGTATAGAGATTGAACTTGGTGACAATGCCGAAGTTATTCCCGCCGCCTCGGAGAGCCCAGTAGAGGTCGGGATAAGAGTCTGCACTGGCCGTGACGATGGCACCACCCGCAGTAACGACCTCCATCTCAGTGAGCTTCTGAAAAAAAGGGCAATTCATGCTGTCATACCTCGAAGCTCTCGACGTTATCACAAGCCCAGCCGTATAGATTGGAGTAGTATGAAATCCCACCTCCGGTCGTTAGTCCTCCGACGCCAATTGAGGAAACCCGGCCGCCAATCGCAGCGAGACCATAGGGCTCTAATGCCGCGTATACCTGCACCCAGACATTCCCAGGACCAACTGACACAACAGACCTATCCTCATTCAGGGTGATGGCATTCATGTCTTTCAGCAAGACCGTAATACCGCCCTGGATGCTCGATGCACCCGCAAAGGCCGCATGGCCACCACTCTTGATGGCAAAGGGACAGCCAGTGTACCTTGACAGAAGGACAAGAATGGAAACATCGGTGTTTACCGATGGCTTGAAGATGCAGTAAGGACGAACTTCTTCCTGCTGCACGGACCAGTACGATCCTGTGGCATTGGCGTACGCGGTGGTATTCTGCCCGAACGCTCTACTTGGGCCGTAGAGAAAGCGCAGGGCACCGCACTGTATAATGTCAGAGCTTCACATGCGTTACCTGGATTCATACATCGGATTGGTACTCACGGCTGCACGACAGGCGTCGGGGGACCGCACCTGGAGCGAGCTCAAGGCAGGAATGGCAGAAATATCCACCCCAAGATTAAAGAGCGCTGCATTTACATCGAAATTATCTGGTTCAAAGACACTGTCCGAAGTCTTCCCTGTTTGTGCGAGAGCAACGGCGCAGATGGCGCTCAAGAACACTGAAAACCGCAACATGCTCAACCACAAATCCGGGACAGCGACGAAGAAGATTGGGAAGAAAAAAGAAAAAAATGTTGTTCCTGGCGAGGACATAAATGGACCAATTTGCTTGTCGAATATGAGATCGACACGCGGAAGTTCTGCCGCTAATGCACGCCATACATACGATGAAAATGTCTACCCTATGAGCATTGATGATGCGAAGTTAGTGCTTACCGGAATGCTACATCATCTGACATGTCGCATAAGCATTCGACAGCTGAGTAGAGGAACTCGTAGGCCGGGTCTCGAACGTAGATCCGATTTTGTGACAGGTACTTGATTACAGATATCTATTTTGGGAATGATGTGAACATGCCTCATGTTACAGAAACAAATATATCATCCCTCGGTGCCGGATCTTTTGTAGACTTTGATTCTTCCGAGATGCGGGGTTCATTTAGAATATATTATGTGGTCTGTTTCGACAGTTATCCGTCTGAGAGGACAAAGAAGCAGATGAGGACGAGCTGGAGTCGCTTATTCAGGCGCCGGATGCGGTACATCTACAGCATTATTGGGATTGGTTTCTGTCTGCTGTGCAGAAACGGGAGCAATTCAAGAGTTCGAGCCTTGATACCTTCCTCGGGTACATTTCTGGCCCCGAGGTTAGGCGAGTCTCTACCAGCATCAGATGCGGTTCTATGATCCCAAGCATACGCTGGAAATTGCCGACCGGTTGGGTGAACTGGGTATATTACCTGTTAAGCTGATCAGGGGCGCGGAGGACGGGTGGCAGGTTTCTGATTGGGCGCATAAATTGCATGGATCTATTCCCGGGTCACAGTTGGAGATTACTGAGGACAGCGGGCACTTTTCCCCAGAAGATCAGCCAGAAAGGCTTGCAGAGTTACTGGTCACGTTTCTAAGGGAACATTCACATCTGGCTTGCTTGAGGAATAATTACTTTTATCAAGTGCTTTACTACACAGTTTGTGTAAAAGGCCTGATCCAGCTACCAAATTGTCTTCAGATCCCAACCCTTAACCCGCACACGTACCCACAGAAAGCATGCAAAAGACCCCACATAGCTCAGCCCAGTGAACAGGATGACTCCCCAAAAACCCCTTCTACCCCCCTCAGTAGCTGTGATCAAGCTCCCCGCAATCGGAATGCCCGTCAAACATCCAATACTGGCAACCGTATACGCACTTGCATAGTACCTCCCGTAGTCTTGCGTTTCGCACAGCTGCCCCAGACACACAGGCATCAGACTGATATTCGAACCGCTGGCAAACCCAAACACAATCACAAACATGATCATCAGCGCCTTACTCGGCGGGGTCCCCGATAACGCATCCGGTAACCATAGCCCGATCACAGCAGCCAGGCAGACGAGATTGGATACGATCATGGTGTTGTATCGACCGCTTTTATCCGCTACGTAGCCGATGATATATCGTCCGAAACAGGAGACTGCGTTTAAGATCGCGAGGAGCTGGTACGCGAACGCTGCAGCACCGCTTACGGCCTCGGCATTTGAAAGGCCCTGTCGCGTAAGATAGTAGCTGGGGACGTAGGTGACAGGGACGAAATAGGCCCATTCAATGAGAAACACTCCGGCGGTGGTTACGGCCATCGCGCCGGTGCCGTCCCAGAATATCCGCGGGTCAGGGAGCATATCGCGCCATGACGTTGAGGCGCCTTTCTTGGGTGGGAGTCGACTTTTGCAGAGGAGGACACTGAGCACGCAGAAGAAGAGGAGCACGAAGCCTACAATGCGGGTTGCCCAGGCCCAGCCCACTTTCGGAAGCAGGGATTGCATCATGAGGGGAAAGAGGACGCCGCCGAATCCGCTGCCGGTGAATGCGAAGCCGGATGCTTCGCCGCGGCGTTTATCGAACCAGTGCGAGATGGCGCCCATTGCCGGGGTGAAGAGAAAGGAGTTGCCGATACCGCTGAGGATGGAGAAGGCGAGGACGAATTGATAGTACTCTTATTCTAAACATGTTAGCTGCCTTTTTCAGGAATCGATGGTAAGCTATATGTCAACAACCTGTACATAAACCCAGTGTAAACGTTCCCACTAGCAGAAAGACGCTCCCCAACATGATGAGCTCCCTAGGTCCCCTAGCGTCAAATATTGGTCCGACTTGTACGCTGCAAAAGTAGGAAACGAAGACATAGATGCCGAATATCCACCCCGTAGACTTTGTGGAGGTGTCTGTCAAGAGGGTCGTCGAAACATAGGCTTCCAGTACACCCACCGAGTTAATGACACCCAGCCCCGCACTCAGGCAGAACCAGGAGCCTAGGGCGACTGTCCAGGCTGCGATACCTCCTTCTGGGTAGCTGATAATATCATCCTCAGACGTATGGACTGGTTGTGTCAAAGGCTTCTCAGAGCACTCAGATGGCTTCTCAGATGAGATCTGCGGGCCATCCATTTCCAAAACAGTTTCTGGAAGTATACTAAGTATGAAGTTAATATGAGATGATCAGAGACAACTTTATAAGTCCAAAGAGGGGCAACGCCAAGTTTCGCGACATCAGGCTTGGGATACTGTCGTGATCAGCCTAATCTCCTTCAGGGAAAGATTTCCTGGGTGATTTCTAATCAAAGTGTGACTACATCACTACGCAGCGGCAGATCTATACACGGTCCACGGATCTATACGCGGATCTATACGCGGATCTAACCGACAAACCTAGGCATACATCCAGATGGCGCTAAAGTGGTTCTATTGTTCCGTCGACAGAGGTGTCAGGTGGCTGACTCGCCCCGCACAACTATTTAGATTCCTTGATTCTCAAAATAATCTTCCTTAGGTTAAAAGTTACCATTCTTGTTGTGTATCAAACCATGAAGAACGACGGGTTGCTATCTGGTATCACCTAACGTTGTTCAGACAGTGGGAAACCACAGGCTTGTCCTGGGAATGATGATGTCATCCGTCGCATAACTTGCACACCCTGCCCATCCATGAGTCTTTACAAGCTGAGCCATATAGCTCCAGGGTGCTATGTGTCCAAGAATATTTCACAGTATGCATACTCTTTACCACTAAGCGGGCCTAGGCGAGGAGCTGCATTCATCCATCAAATTTACATCTATTGTCCCTTCGAGGGCCTCCTGTAGTTCACCATTGCCCGGTTCTAACCGGTGAGTCTTGTCTAAACTAAAGACAGCAAGACAGATTAAGGGCCGCAATATGCACGACTGAAATCTGACGAAGTCTAACGCACACGAGTGAGAAAGAAGTCAAGCCCCTGCTGATCCGCCGGCATCCATTCAGTATCCTCCGCTTCCATCCCCCATTCCTTCAAGTTCGCCACCGTCGCTTCCACCCCCCACTCGCTGTCCGTTTCATTGGAAACCTCCCGCCACATCTGAAAGAAGCTGCCAAGGTTATGGTAGAACATCGTCCCCCAAGGATGAATAACCTCCCGGGCACAGCGCAGTGACTGCTGATATCCAATAAAGACAGTCCCGACCTTAGACAGCACCACAATGCGCTTGCCCGCCTGCTTCTGTCCCTCCCAGGAGAAGAGATGCAGGAACTGCCCAGAAATCATAACATCCACCTTCCCATACAGCTCCTGAAGACCGAGGCAGTCGTCCTCACGTAGAAAGTTGCCCGGAATAAACATTGCCGCCAATCGATCGCTATCCCGATAGAGCTCGTAACCAAACTCCCACAATTCCGGACTCAGATCGAGCGCCCACATTGTATCGGAGGGAACGCCACTAGCTGCCAGGAGTCAAAGATTCTGGCCGAGGCCGCTCCCAAGGTCCGGCACGGTGCCTCCCTGGCGCGCCAACTCAACCACTCGCTGGAACTGCGGGAACTCAGCAATTCCGGGAAGGAGAAACATCCATAGGCCGATACAGGGGTATTTACCGTATTTCCATGCTTTGTCGCGCTGAGGATGTTTCAGTTTTAGTTCGCCAAGGCGCCAGAAGGAGAGCAACTCACCACTGCATGAAGATGACCCTGTAGCTCGTCGCTGGGAATGTTGCTCCATTCTTCGAAGATCTGGCGCATGGATGGGCTCAGCCGAGGCCCAGTGTCTTTTTTGTACCAAACGGAGGTGTCGATCGTCATCTTAGCGGCTTGAGTCTTGAGCTTATAGATGATATCCAAACTCTATGATGATTGAGTCACCGAGATCGATCATGAGAGACGAATGAAAGGCGGGGACCGCGGGGTAATGAGGAGATGTAGAGGTGAGCAGGATGAGTAAAAGTCAGGTGAGGTATAGGTGGAAATAGTTAATGAGTAGGGAAAAGGAATATGTTGAAAGATATGTTCTAGTAAATGAAAAGGAGCCTGTCTTTTCTTTATTTATGAGTCTTCAATGTTAACATAAAAAATTCACCATAACAGCCCATCAGACCCCAACAAGTATGATACAAGTTGTTAAACAACATCAGTAAGGTAATGGGCTCTTATGGTTTTCCATTTAGTAATATTGATCAGTGAATATCTATAGTACGTTAGCTGGGATTTGTGACAGTGGTTCTGCCAGGATCCTTGGCCTGGAGCTTAAGTTGTATGCATCATATATTATGCACATTCAGCTGGTGCCCCTGGTACTTGGCATCTTTAAGTGGATTATAGTTTGTGGCCTGAGCTTCTTCACTATGAAAAAGAGGGCAAACAAAATAGGTAATATCTTGAAAGCGCGCAGTTACATCTAATATAGGTTCCTGTTCCTACCAAATCAGATTCAAAGACTATATCTCGGCCCCAGTTTACGCACAGCTTGATGGTCACTAGTATCCAAAAGTTCTGGAGGCTCAGTCGTAGAGAACGGCCTGTTAATTATAAGGTGGATTATGGTGTTATGTAGCTAATGAATGGTAAAAGTTCTGGTTAACATGACGAAATGACAGTGGTATGCAAAAGCACGAGGTGCAAAGCAGTGAATACACCCATCTGTGTAGTATCAATATAAATCTCCGTCCTATAAGATGGCCCATATCACATAATTCCCTCTAAGGAGAGAATGGGTTGATATAGCCAGGACAAGTGCTATTCGCTGGAACGAAGAAGCCCGTCGTGTCCGCATGGGCGTTACCAGCAGGGTCGGTGATAGTCAGCAACGCCTGACCGGGCCCGCCACCATTGGCCCACATGAAAGTAAAGGGAACCAGCTCTCCGACGCCTACTTGGACTGTAACTGAGCCAGCCTGTGGGATATAGCTACCCGCCAGGTAATCATAGTTGCTGTTCTGGTAATCACTGTACGCCTTTGTCCCGTGCCAGGCATAGAAGGCATTATCAGTGGAGGAGCCGGAGGACAAGGTGTAGTTGCCTGGCCCCTGTTTTGCCCAAAGGTAACCTTGTATGACGATGCAGACCCACTCACATGGTGCGTTGACTGGGGGGTTACATGTCTTGTCTGTGCTTGGGTAGTTGACAGTTGCAAAGCTACCCACGTTCTGGACATAGCCGCTAAAGTTATAGTTAGGGCTGTTGAATGTTTGAGGATCAAACGTGATTGCATGGCCAGGGAAGTAGTTTTGAGAACTGTAGTAGTAGTACCAGTTCAAGCCGAGCTGGGTATTCGTCGGGACTGGGGTATATGACGTGGTTGTGGTTGTGACAGTGGACGCCGGGACAACAGTGACAACCAGGGCAGTTGAAGTTGTGGTCAATGTGACATCTCTGCGGGTCGTCGGAATTGTCGTTACCTCCACAGTGGCTGTCAATGTGCCCGAGGCTACCCACTTGGTTGTGGTGTACGTAACAGTGCGAGAAGGTCCCAGGAAACAGTCACAGGCCGAAGACAGCAAAGATGCCTCCAATGGTGGCACCCACCTGGGCGTGGGAACCGGCAAAGTTGGTAGAGGGATTGTAGGGAGAGAGATAGAGATCCCTAGAAGTTGTCTCTCCTCTATACCACGGGCCACAGCTGCGACAGTTGGCTGACTCCCGTAGCTGGTTCCAGCGTAGCATTGCACAGTGGGAGAAGTCACTGCGACGGTCGTCCTTGATACCTATGATGCGATCAGAGGAGCTGTATTGTCACGGTCTCAATGAGGACATACATAAGGAATATTGAATGTCTTTGTTATGGTAGTACTCTATATGCTGTCAGCGCAGCACATTTATAACTTGGGCCAAAGATACTTACAGTACTCTCTATGTGAACCACAGTGGTGGTGACGGTGAAAGGCGCAGGAACAGTCACAACGCTGATAGTCGTCGCTGCTGGTGTAGTAATGGTCGTGGACTCCACCACAGTAGAGATGGGAACAAGTTGAGAGCAGAAAGCAGAAGCAAGTGGCTCAGTACCGAGGGCAGAGACTGCTCCTGCCAAGCAGCTACAGTCCGAGGACAAAGCTGCTGCAGAAACAGCCACAGCCAGAATGGAGAGGAGAGAGCTAAGCATGTTTAATCACAATAGTTTGCTTGACGGATTTTCTGTAGGAAGGAATCTTGAGGATTTATATGTTGTTTACCAGTCTAATGATCAGGTATTAACATTAATGACTGCGAGCGATCAACACGAACACGAGCTCTGCAGCTCATTTCTCGAATAATTCAACTATTGGTCAATTCAGCTGATGAACAAGATGAGGACAAAGGCAACCGACTGAGCATGTTCCTATCCGGGTAATCGTCCCGCAGTTCAGCTCCACAACTAAGCACCTACTGCAAGCAGGACGTAGGTTCATTGTTCGAGTATCAACAAGAGCAACAACCAGCCAGCCACAACAGTTTACAGAGCCATCTGTCGTCCAGTTATGAAGGGATATTGACGCCACATTGGTCCTTTTGCAAGACAAATAGGGTCTATACTCTATTTAGAGTTTGCGGGTGTGTCGGGGCAGAAACGACTGCATGATTTAGTATGAACACGAACGATAGTTCTAGCAAATACAGAATGTCATTGGTTCTTATGCATCCTTCAACTAGCTAAGGTTCCCTCGGCAGAGTTCCGGCCTGTCAGCACTAGTCAAGATCATTAGGATCTGCAATGTCACCCCAGCCTTGACTCACGCAGTACCAGGTGTTTGCACAGTAGCTAAAAGCAAGCCAATCGGCCTCTCCGAAATGCAGAGTGACAGGTGCACCTAGACCAATAATATTCAAGGCAATGTGATGGAACCTGCATGGTTGTGATATATCATTATAGCTAATGATGGCTACCCTTCTACTTGATGAACAGCTCAGAATACCATAAGCCTCACACTGTTCTGATAGAAACATATACCATTAACATGATTCTAATCTGACATCTACTACTGAGGAATAGGACAACGGGTTAGTTTTTGAGCAAGGGCCTTTATACCAACAAATTGCATGTTCTGGCCTCTGCATCTGAATCTGACTTGAGCATTGAACGAATTTGATAGGATGCTCAAGCTCAAGTCGCATACATCTTGTCTTACTCATCGAATCACGTCCCTACATTCCGACTCGTGCCTGCAGCCTTGTCATGGCTACCAAATCAACTTGGCCTATTTTCCTGCTAGTATTGGTGCGTATAGTAAGTCAGTTGACATATATCAGCTAGCCAATTTACCCTCTTGCCTTAACTCCCTGGAGAGCTGCGCCGCAACATCTAGTGTCATCCCAAGCATGCATGATTGGTTGCATCATCACTTCTATCAAGACTACGCGCCAGCTGACTGGACGGTTACCAAAGTTGGACGATAGTCCATGATCAGGCAAATCTTTCTTGGCTTAGGCATCTTTTCTCAGCATGCAGCAACTACAGATACAAACGGAGGCAACACGTCCTATAATAGGTTTTCCCAATTCAAATCCCAGATGCCCCTAAAGACCGCCCGGGTCCAGCTAGCGGCATGCATGCAGTAAAAAAGACATCGTGCTAACCTTACATAGGTGACAGGAGAGGCTACAAAAGTGTCTGGAAACTCTGGATACATTAGTGAAATAGGACTAGGGAGTTGGAGTTATTCCCACCGGGGCAGAACCAAACTATAGTAAACTGACTACGCGCACTAGCTGTACCACAAAAATCGTAGTAGGAGTAAGGAATGCTGTCACTAATGGCATACTGAGCTTAAAGACATCATGTTTGTTGCATCGCCGCCTGGAACAAGAAGGGAAATTGGTTGCCAGACTACAGCGGAAGTCTAGCACAGAGGAGGAAATGACAATGGACTTAGCGCCTGAAACAAGAGGACTAATGAATGTACTGCTGGCCTATTTACGGTGTTGTCTAAGGGATATGGTGCTCCAGGCATGATCTGTGTGGACTTCGCTCTCCTAGTTTGTTTAGAGTCTAGCAGACTTTATTTTGACTGTCCGATGGCATTTTAGAAAATAGCTATATATCATCACGCATATAGACCATTTCGCTTGACCGTGGCGCACTCTATGGCTGAGCTCCTAAAACAGTGTGCAACCCTATACATTTGCTATTCTTCATGTTGCAGTTGAAGAGTACAGCGAATTCACCGAAAATGGTTCAACACATATACCCTGCTATTCACCTGTCTAATAACTTAGAACTGTCAGTATACACAGATCTGAGGCAGACGAGTCAGGTGAACGGAGTAAGCCATCCGTATGAATAGTCCATGGCAATAGAAAAGCTTACAATCGGATTGCACGGAGAGTTCAACTGACCCACTGGAAATATGAACGAACAAGGTTACAAGATAAATGCCCGAGAATTGGATCTGCCAGTCGATGACGGCATAGGGCGGGCCGGAGCCAATTATAGACCTGATTTAGGGCATCGGGCGGAGTTCTCGGCATGCCGAAGCGGAAATGCAGTCTGTACTTTAGTCATGAGCAGTTACAATGGGAGATCACTTGCAAGGGGAATAGATTTTATTTTTCATCTTTCATTTCTTCTCTTCCTCCCTCCATAAGCGTTCCTCATTCTTACACTATTTGGGGTTTACAGATCTCTGAATGTGAATTGACTCTAAGATGGCCGAACCCGAGATGCGATCGTCCCAACCCGTCGATGACGCAATGCCCGCCAATTCTGCGACGAACACCCAACAGCCTAAAGAAAGTCTGATAGATAGGTTGGTGTGATGGAGTTGGAGAAGTTTTCAGATACTGACTATCTCCAGAGTCAAAGGCTATCTCGGTTTTGAGGACATTAGTGGGGAGATTCGGGATACCGCAGATATCGAGATTCATGATTGGGATGGGCCTGATGATCCTGAGAATCCGTAAGTGAAAGGGCGAGTCAAGAGATGTCAGCTAAAACGCTGTAGGTTCAATTGGAGG
Organism: Aspergillus hiratsukae; assembly: GCA_014281905.1. Taxonomy (NCBI): domain Eukaryota; kingdom Fungi; phylum Ascomycota; class Eurotiomycetes; order Eurotiales; family Aspergillaceae; genus Aspergillus; species Aspergillus hiratsukae. The sequence continues at coordinate 35,528 of JACBAD010002086.1, forward strand.
ACCAAGTACAAATGGCTTCTTACGTTGACGGTCTGCTTTATGTGAGTTCGCATTTGGCTCAATTCCACTGGACAAGCGACGCTGACTGCATAGTTCCATCCTGACAGGTCTCCCTGCCGGAACTTATGGATCAGGGAATAACTGGATGGAAAAAGAATGGCATGTCCAGAACTCTCCTTTTCCCAATCTCTATTGGGCTACTACCTCCTGGAACATGGGTGCGGCGTTCTGGCCGTTGATCTTCGTGCCTCTTACCGAATCATCCGGTCGCATGCCTGGCTACTTTGTCTCGTATATCATCCTCGTGGCAACGCTATTCGGATCGTCTTTCGCCCAGAACTTTGCTACAATCGTAGTAACTCGCTTCTTTGGTGGTGGTGCCTCGTCCGTCTCGATCAATATCGTGGGAGGGAGTATCAGTGACGTGTGGAAGGGCGGCAAAGCCCGCAGTCTGCCCATGTCTCTGTTCGGATTTACGAGTGTGATCGGAATCGCTCTGGGGCCATTCATAGGCTCTGCCATTGTGCAGATTCACAAGATTGCTCCATGGAGATGGTAAGAGTACACGCGTGCTATCGATGAAAACCCTCTATCTAATATATATGACCAGGATCTTCTACATCCAAATCATCTACAACGCCGCCCTCATCCCCATCTTCTGGCTCATCCTCCGCGAGACCCGCCCCGACGTGATTCTCAAACGCCGAGCCCGCAAAATCCGCAAGGAAACCGGACGGCACGTCTACGCAGCATCCGAGCTAAACGCGCCGAGCACCCTGCGTCTCCTCAAAATCTCCTTCGGGCGGCCAGCGCGGATGTTGATCTCCGAGCCCGTCGTCCAATTCTTCACCCTGTGGATCAGTTTCGCCTGGGGGATACTGTACCTGTTCTTCTCCAGCGTCGTCCAAACATACAGCGCCAACTATGGCTGGGGCGTACTGGCCACCGGCTTGGTCCAGCTAGCCATCTCGGTAGGCGCCGTCATCGCCACAGCCATCAATCCCTTCCAGGACTGGCTGTACCTGCGCTCTGCGAAGCGGAATACCGAACGGCCCGGCCGGCCTATTCCCGAAGCAAGACTTTACACATCCATCCCTGGTAGTTTGCTCTTCACCGCCGGGCTATTCTGGTACGGCTGGGCCAGCCAGCCCGACGTGCACTGGATCGTTCCCACGATCGGCATCACGGCAACCGGGATTGGAATCTACGCGATCTACATGGGTGTCGTGAACTACCTGACCGATGCGTATGAGAGATACGCTGCGTCGGCGTTGTCGGCTGCGTCGTTGGGGAGGAACTCGTTTGGAGCGTTTCTGCCGCTTGCGTCGCCACAGTTGTTTGGGAATCTGGGTTTTGGATGGGCGGGTTCGTTGTTGGGGTTTATTGGGGCGGCGTTATCCCTTGTGCCGGTTGTTTTGGTGCTCAAGGGGCCGCAGATTCGGAGGAGGAGTCCGTTTATGCGTGAGTCGACGTGGGATCCGGAGGAGATGAGTGAGAGGGATGAGGCGGGGGCTGAGAAGGTTGATGTTTGATCTGGGTAGATTGCGATTGATTTAACTATCTAGATGTTGTATAAACAGCTAGAAGAGAAGTGATGATGTGAACTCTGGGATGCCACACGATTACCCAAAAAGGAAAGTCGAGAACTGGGGTGGAGGTGGTCACTGACGAGCTGACCACTCAGTATAGGCCCTGACAGATATATTTAAGACTGGGAATACCTTAGAAAACCTATGTACATATTGGATATCGTGGTTGTCTATGTATCGTTCTATGCATATGAGACTCCACCTACTGGACAACCCTCTTCTCCTTCCCCAAACGTAGCCTCCTCTTCCACTTTGCTCTGCTCTTTCGCATCGCCCTTTGCGTCCTTTCCCATGGATAATTTATTGGGGATTCACCTCCTTGGAAGATCATAAAATCATACAGGAACGCTCCAAAAAGCGAACCAGTCAAAGATCCCGCCCACGGACCATAGAACCAATACGGATTCGTAAACAGCTCACTCCCATACCCCAGCGCCAACAGCGCCAACCGCGGCCCAAAGTCCCTGCTGGGGTTGAATGCCGCGCCAGTCTGATACGAGAACGTCATGCTGAGACACGCAACGACGAAGCCGATGATCAGCGAGTTCATGCCTGCGCCGGGGGGCGCGTTCTGGTCGTCTCCCAGCGCCAGCACGGTTACGGTCAGACACAGCGTTCCGAGGAATTCATTGAAGAAGGCAGTCGCGGGAGTGATCCAGGGTTGGCGCTGGCTGGTGATGAAGCTGTTGATGATATTGGTGGGTGTGTTTGTCGATAGGTAATGCTGGATGGAGTGGTAGTACAGCCCGTAGACCGACAGCGCGGCGATAAAGGCGCCTAGGTACTGCGCTGCGAAGTAAGCCGGCATCTTCCGCTTGGGGAAGCCGCGGTAGAACCATAGCATGACCGTGATGGTCGGGTTGAGATGCGCGCCGGATACACCACCGGAAATGTAGATGGCCATCATGGCGGCGAATCCCCATGCCCAGGCAGTAGTGTTGGGGTTGCCTGCGTTGGTCAATGTCACGGACAGATCCGCGGACAGGCCGACGGTTAGCTGGACGAAGACTGCCAGTGCCTCGGCGAGCTCCTCCCGGTGGTGCGTGCGGATGACGGACCAGGTCGTGTGGTTGTTGTGCACCTCCTCCTCGACGAGCTCCTGGACGAGGGGGTGCAGGTCATCTGGGTACGCTGCATTGTCAAGGGTAGGGAAAGCGGTCATGTCATCCTTGTCCTCGTCCTCGTAATCATGATCGTGATCGTGATCGTGCTCCTGCTCCTGCTCGTCTAGATGATGCTCAAGCTCCTCGGGCACAGGCTGCAGGGGTTCAGCGCCGAGCTCCTGCTGCGGCAGGGGAGACGTCGGCAGGCCCGGGCTCTCAGGCTGCGTCTGCACCGGATGCTCTTCCTGTACGATAGCCTCCACATTCGACGGGCGCCGCACACGAGCAGACGAAGCACGCGATAACCGCCTTGTCGACACCGCATCCCCAGTCAATATCTTATTAACAAAATTATTCTCCCGCTGCACACGCGCATCCTCGACCTGCGCAGCCATCTTGCGCGGATCCGCGCTCTTCTCAATCTGCCCCGCCTCAAGATCATTCGGATCAACCTCCAGCCCCATCTTCTGCGAATTCTCCGCCGGCAACTGCGCGTTCGCGCGCGCCTCCAGTAACTCCTCCTTGGTGGGGACCATGCCCGGCCGCACCACTCGCGGCAGCGGCTTCGCTAAACTCCATACCGGCTTTGCGTTGGCGGGCTGCTCGTAGGCCGGGTTGAGCTCGGTGTATCCGGGATGCACGAAGGGTTCGTGAGCGAGTCGAATCTGGGGTGTTTCCTCTGGACCGGCTAGTGTGAATTTTCCTTGTGTGCGCTGCGCCAGGGTCGTCCGGGATGTGAGGCTGGCTCCGCTGCGTCGAGATGCTGCTGTGCTTCGGCGCCGGAGGCCTGAGTTGGCTGTCCCTGATGCTTCGGGTCCTTCTAGGGTAGACGCTCGTCTTGTGGGTGAGATGAATTCCGCGCGACCGGCGGCTGGAGTGCTCCTGGTGGGTGATGCGGTTGCTTCTGCTGCGTCTCTTAGTCGTCTTGTTGCTTCAGACTATCTCTTGTCAGTATCTGCAGTAGCTTTAATGTGTCTCGTTTAGTTTTACGTACCTTTGCCCGCGGGCGTCTGGGAGGTCTTTCTTCCATGTTGCTTTACTCCGTAATCATTCCAGTCAACGTCAATCTGAGTATCAATTTGATATATTGAGGTAGTAAACAGACGACAACAACATCGACCGCGACTTCGAAGGAATTGACTTTTCCACCCACTGGAACCTCGGCTAACAACACAGCATCCGGATGACAGGCAACTTGCGCAATTCCATGTCTCTTTTCTAATTGTGGACCATGGCGTAATGAGTGGGCCTTATCTGGATCTTCCGCAGCAGATCAGTCAATTAGCATTCGATATAGTGAATTCTGGCGTGTTGATCCAATTGGTAAACTATATAGACAGGTTGTAGACCCACATTGACATCACAATGGATATGGGAACCCTGGTTTGTTAAATTTTGGTGGATCATTTGTGTTGATATTTGATGTGTTCCTAATATCACAACCAATGGTATTAAGGTATCTTATCGAATTAAGATTGATGATCAAAAGAATTGATGCCATTGGATTGTTCGATAACTGATGTCATATTAATTCTTTCCACCATAGAATTCATGAGAATGTATCCGTCTGGAGAGACATATAGATGAGTTATAGGCGCCTGTCAACCATTGTTTGGCATTTCCTTACGCACGCAACGCAGTCCCTTGTTTCTCTTTTTCACACTTCTCCCTGCGCTTCCGACGCCTGCAGCACATAACACACTCCAGTATCGAAAACAGCAAACGAGACACGCTACATGGTCAGACAAATCCCTCAGAGCACGAGACATCAGGCTGGCTACTACGCAGAGCATGGGGTACTCGGAGGGCCGAGGAAGAATGTACCACCCTAAGCACAGTGCGGCCATGGAATCAAAGCCGTTATCCTTCCATACACAGAATACCCTTGTATCACACAGTTCAAAGTAGATCATCTACAGATTGTCAACAGTTCGTCAGTTACGCTTCCCTAAGACCATCACATCAGGTAGACCTGTTGCGGCAGGTTGTGTAAGGCTATGATGCGCATCATTTCATTACAAGGTATCTCATCCTAGTCATGATACGTCCTGACATATTCCAGCACTGGACGGATGAATAACTCGCTGTGTTTCTGATATGGACTGCCCTACAAGACTTCATGATCACAGCCTTAGCCCGAGCATGCCCATCGACATGGCGATCCGATCCATATAGTCGTCATTAGTATCAGGGCTGATATTGAACGTGCTTTGGAGAAATTTCGGGTCGAATTGGACCTGCCATGATGCCGACTCTCGTTCCATGGCGGCCCAGGGGTTGGAAGCGCACGCCGCTGGATAGTCGAGCTGGAGGATATGCCCTCTAAATTGTCGCCGCCGAGAATCGGCATTGATCAGTGTCAGGAGCTGGTCGAGCAGAGCAATTCCAGAACGCATCCCGTGCAAAGACGACTGCGCAAAAGAATCAACAAAGTTCCACGGAATCGGCCCGGTGAAGCTGGTTTCCTCCTTTCGGGTCACAACGCCGATTTCCAGCTTGGAGCGTAGGTCGGTCAAGACATTCCTGCTGTTTGTGATGTCTTTTACCAATGTCTCACGGGTTGGAGCTACATCTGACCTGTCTGCAAGCAAGGTTTTTGTCTGGATCAAGCGAGCAGGACAAGAGGCTACTTCGATAAATGCTCGATCCACAATAAGACCAAGCTCACTCTTGGTAGACGCCTGGCTCTCCGAATCAGCAAGTTCGGTCATCAGCGCTCTCCACTCCGGATCGCCGAGAAAACACGTTTCCCCGCGGACAAAGGCATCAGCAACGAGGAACGATCGACACGACTTTAGAAGCGTAACACCAAATCCTCGACGGTGAGCCTCAGGTCCGCGGAGTCTGATGAGCGTAGCCACACCGCGGGTGTGTGATAGCCATGACGCCCACCCTGTGCCGTCCGCCATCTCATAGATCGCCAACAATATCGCAGCGGCCAATGTCTCGTCATCTTTCGAGAACTTGGGATGACCAATCAAACCAGAAAGATACCCCAGAGCGCGACTGTACATATGTCGACTGCAGGTGATCTTATCGCGGTCTTTGTTCGCCTTCCCCATAAACAAGGTGGCAATGGTACGAAAGGCCCAGAGCAGCGCCTGCGACACCGTTGCCGATGTGGACGGCCGATCACGCGCATAGTCGATCCAGTTGACCTCCACGCGGGCGCCACACGAAGCAAACTGCGCTGGAAAGTTCGTCAGAAGGAACCTGCAGAAGATCTCCCGCTGCTGCACGTCTAATGCAAGGCCTGCCAGACTAGGCTGCACGCGCTCGTCTATGCTGGCCTTTCTTGCAACAACGGTCATGATTGGATCGGTTCCGGTCCCGAGGTGTGGGGGATCTGCCTGATGCACGGCGGTTTGGGTTTGTGTTTGTCCCTGTGGAGCCTGGCTTCTCCTCTGTATTTTGCGGGCTTTAGGGCCGGTTTCATCGCAAAACTTCCATCGCTTTTCGTACCCTGGGCAATCCTGGCCTCGTTTCTGACATCGTTGGCATTGTGGCTCTGTGAGATCGCACTGCCATCATTGTTAGGACACGTCTGTTACCATCCCCAACGGGGAACTTCAAACGTGGCCAGTCGGCCATGGAGGGGCAGAGGAATGCGCTAACCTTGACCCGCCGCTGTAAACAAGTCCGGCAGCCGTTGCTGCGAGGTACCCCAACCATTGTATGAAGTTCTCCGTACTTTGGATGCGAGCAACCCTGGGCCGCGCGCAGTCCGATGTCCAAGTCTGCTCCAGCAGTGCGTTTGTGATGGATGAGGTTCCCCTGAACAGGGAACATGCGGAGAATACGAAGGCGGTTGACATTTGACCGTTTCCGATTTGCTCTGTGAATCCCCACTTTGTTGGGAATCCCTGAATTCTGTTGGTGGATCGTGAGGTTGAATACGAGGTCCATCATTAACCGCAAACGCCTAGCATTCTTACCTTGCCTTCTTCTTCTAGTGCGAAACCAAAGATTTAGACACTATTGACCTTAATATCTATTAGACGGAAGGTCTGCTACTAACCCAAATCTAGTTTACGATTGATATCTACGAGGGGTAGATGCGTCATCAACACGCCTGGTCTGAGATAATTACTGCCCATCCACCCTCTATCTACCGCAGTTGCAAGGTGAACTCGGAAACAACCTCAGATTATCTCTTCCCTGTAACTTCATATTCTGGCCTTGTCCAGCAGTCCCAGCTTCCTCTCCAAATCCGGCCACTTAGTTTCAAATGGAGGGTCGTTGTCAATGTGGAGCCATCCAATTTACAACACCACTTCCAGCACCTCTCAAGATATACGCCTGCCATTGTACTGAATGCCGTCACCAGTCTTCATCTTACTGTGGCATAACCGCCGTCTTCCCCTGGTTTGAGCTGCCAATGGTCAGTCCAGATGGTACTGCCAGAATCGGTACTTATACTCGGCGAACCTTGAAAGGCAAACAGCTGGAATGTTTATTTTGCTTGTCATGTGGATCACGACTCATACATCGCACTCCTGGAGAGGATACGCTAAGCGTGAAAGGCGGCTGTCTGGAAGCTCTGACGCGGGAAATGATGGCAAAAGCTGCGCATATTTGGTGTAAGGAAGCGGTGATGGAGATACCACCTGGTGCGGAATGCTGGCAGGAGGAGCCGGATGATTAGCAGTCTACCGATCTAGGTCTGGGACGGTGCACATCACCGTCCCTTCGGACTGACCATCTAGTGGAGGTGCTGAACTAACTAAAATACAAAGTGTTTGGTGGAATGCAGAAGTATAACACCCTCAATATTGATCGGCAGAGGCACATAACTTGTCAGGTGTGCTGCGTGTGCACGTGAATTGTTTGCTAGACTTATTTCTTTGCCATCGTCCTGGTGGACAGCTTCCAGGGCTGTGTCACTTATGAGCTCGACCACGGATCATCTGTCAATCAGAGCTGTGGGTAGGGGAGTGTCACCAATCCAAGCAGTAACGAATAATGGAGTTGATCGGCCGTGGTCATCGAGTGCCTCTGCGGTGACGACCGGTGCTAATGCGACGTGCGCAGGCGCTGCCTCATCCCGAGATTGGAAAGAACCGTTGCAAAGTACTCACAGCTCATCTCCAGGGTTCTCCTGACTTGCTGTAGATGAGAGTGCCTGCTGGTATCGGTGTAAGGGATAGCTGGAGTAGTATTTAGTCACGTGTATCCTGGCTTCAACCCCGCTCAGCTGAGAAATAAATATCTCCATCCCGTGTGCTTACATCCAACCACTCAACAGTTCAATAGTCATAATGGCGGTTTGCTTGGAGAGCTGTCCTCCAGAGATCATAGGATGCATTGTCAGACTGCTAGATTTGACAGATGTGGGCAACCTCCGCCTGACGAGCAGATGCCTTCGCTCAAAAGCAACACAGGGCCAGTTCCGGTCCTGCTTCCGGTCCAAGCGCGTCAAAGTCACCGGCCCTCAGCTCAAAAATCTCGCAATTGTAACGCAGCATGGCTGGCTCGGATGCGAAATAAACGATCTCACGCTCGTGGGCGTTGTGAACAACACTGAGAGACTTGAAGAAGCTGTGTGGGACAATCCAGACGATCCGAAAAAGACAGACCTTGAAACCCTCCAGCAGCGACGGCGAGATTATGAGCAACTACTAGAGTCAGGAGAGCTTGTTCATATCCTAGGCAACGTTTTCAAAAACATAGCGGCAAATAACTCTACCGCAAAGCTTAGCTCCTTGTCTCTTGAACTCATAGTTTATCTTTCGAATGCGAAAGACGAACTCGCTCCTCTTGCTGGCGGACCCTGGAGACCTATCTGGCAGATGGCTGCGGAGACACATCGAATTGTCTTCTCAGCATTGACGGACAGTAACCTTGAAATTAATAGCTTGAACATCTTCAAGAGGGCCGGCCTACACCGCTGCAGCATTGCCGGTAATGAGCTCAGCAGCATCGACTATGCCGCCGAAGGACTCGTTATACCGCTCCGCTCCCTGGAGTCCCTATCGATTAGTGTTTCAGAGCGCATTTTGGACGTAACACTAGATGATCTTCTCAACGACGACTCGGAGTACGAAGTTACCTCGGAGGATGAGGACCAGGCCCGGGAAGAAGCCACGATGAAGGCAAATGATGAACGCAACTTTACAGGCCTGGCAAGTCTTATCCAAGCCTGTAGAAACCTTAAACACCTGGACATCCACCACTATCGAGTAAAGCGGTGGCATCCGTTCGCGAAAATTCCGAATGAGCGGCTCTTCCAGCGCATAGCTGCCCTAGACACCCTGCCCCAATTAGAAGACTGCAGTCTTCGCGGTGTCTCTCTCACGGAGGACGACCTGCTTGCTTTTCTCAGACGTCTCTCTTCCTCTCTCCGTCGCTTGGAGATGGAAACCATCACCATGACCTCTGGGACATTCGGGTCTATCTTTAAGCTTCTTACTGCTACCAGTACCAGTATTAGTACCAGTGCCGGTGCCAATGCCCCTGACGCTGCCCCCTTTCTGAACCTGCAGTATCTATACCTTGACACCCTTAGAGTCGGAAGAGACCTAGTCTTTTTCACGGGCGTTGGCGAACCGAGATACCCCACTCATAATTGGAAGCCCGCACATGGAGGCAATACATTGTCACGGCAGGGCGAGGAGGACATCAAGAGGCCGATTTCATATAATGAACCAACTAACTTAGGCCCTGTTGGCTCTCCTTTTTATCAGCAATGGTTGCAAAATCAGCGGAGGAATTACGGGCCTCCGAGATAACTATGCATAACGACACATTGACTGAACAGTGTTTAAGGTATCCATCTAGATGTCTGTATATATCTTGTCGCTCTCCATAGCAACTATAGTTAAATAGTAATCGAATCCAATTAAACAAGCAAGCAAGCAAGCAAGCAAGCAGCTCCTCCAACCCGCAAGATCCACACGCCGACCTCAGACCTCAAAGAATTACAGTATCCACCAGCGTAGGCGGGGTTTCTTAGTAGCCTTTTAGCATTAATGCGAGGCTGCTCTGAATTCTGCTGGTAGATTATACGGTTAAATATAAGGTCTGTTATTAACTACTACCGGACTAGAGCTGCAAAACATGATAGATGCTGATGTATCAGTATTCTCGGCCTATGTACATTGTCAAATGCACTCAAACCACTGAGCCGAAAAGATGTACAGACAATCATTTTTACCTAGTAGAGACGATAGTGCAGCAATAATCATAGCGACAACCACACGGGCAGTCATGGCCCCAATATCAAAGGCATCAACATTTCTACTTCCTTCCTCCGCTAAGTATGCTTGCCTATCTTCGTTGTTTTTGGTGTGATCCTTTCTCAGACATACTCCTGGTACAGCTCTGCGATGTGTGCAACTGCACTCCGTCCACAGCCGGCACTCGTTCCTGGTACCGCCTGTGTACCTCTACCACATCGTTCAGCACGTTGACCGGTTGTCAGTGACCTGGGCATTATTGAAATAGCTTGGGTCCGTAAGGCCGACATGGGCATGCAAATCAAGAGACTCCAGAGCAGCGAGAATCTGTTCGATGAAATCCGGCCCCGGGTACATGTATTCCGCGGCCAGCTAGTCTCCCACTTGGGACAATACATCCGACCTCAACGAAGCAGATCTCACCTTTCATCCTAGATGCATGCGTCTCCGCTTTGTTCTTGTTGTTTCTTGTTGCTTAGTCTCCTTGAGATGGTCGTTTTTTGGCGCTGTTGGCCGCGCCTGTATCCATTGGCATGGTTTGACACAACGCCTTCTGCTTCTTCTTCTTCCTTCTTCTGGTAGTGCTTCTTACCATACTCACACTGGTAGCAGGTAGAACATCTATACTTGTATGGATCATCTGTCCCCGAACCAATTCCCTTTTGTGGTTTTTCTCCACATACCGCGGATGTGCATGTACCATCTCGTTTCTCCCTTTGATGCGCAGTCAGAGGATCCGGCCTGTGAGTATGATGCTCTTGCCAATATTTGCCACATGTCCAGCAAAGGTCTTGTGTTTCCCAATTGGCCTCAGTGTTCATGTTTATGTTGTTGAAGGTACCACTCCTCATCAGCTCGAAACTCTTGGTCATTGCAATTTTCATGGGGCATCAGTTCTCCCTTCCACTCTGGCGTTTCATTGGGGGACACAAATGCTAATTACGCACTGTTCATCTGTACAAGTGCACTGGCCATGAGGTCGTAGCACTTATAAGGTTGAGACGAATGCGGAGGAAAACCTCCATGTTCATGTTGGTTATCCTTAGGTTGCCACTCCTGGTGGGTCCAAAGCTTTTCGTGATTCCAATTTTCATCTTGGGCATCGGTTCTTCGTGGTATTCGGGGATTTCGCTAGGGGGCGCAAAGGGCAATTCCGGCATGCTGGGCTGTATAACTGCAGTAGGCATGTTACCGCATGTATACCGATAGAAATATGATCAGATTTCCTACCGTCATGTCCTCTGCCCGCGTACCCATGGCGTAGTTAGTGGTAATCCGCGGGCCCCGCGTCTTTGTCCAACCGGATTCCACAACAATTCGAGGCTCAGGGACGGTGTCAACCCGAAGGAAATGGTCGGGTTGTTTGACTGATCCCTGGTAAATGCCTGAGAAATTGTCGAATGCTAAGTTGTTGCATCTCGCGGGGCCTCTTTGGGTCATCGCTAGCAATGTCTCCAGTCAGTTCCGTGATCCCTTGTCTGCATCTGATTCCCAAAGCCGATAATTCTTAGCATCATCGGAAACGCAATGGGCGCATACCTGGTCAGGCTTGGCTCGCGCGACAGTTCAACAGCTTGTGGCGTGCAATGCCATTCCGGATCCGATACCTGTAGCATGGTACGCACCACCTTATTGAACTGTATGTAGTCCCTGGCTTCCACTTCCAGAGACCCTGTGTAATTTCGCAATTGTCACAAATCTTGGGAGCCCGGGATCTATTTCCTTGCTGGGTGGGCAATGGACAGTTTAGCCCCTGGAGCAGGCCATATGCCGAGCAACCAAAAGCTTTTGCAACTTGTTGGTATAGTTCGTTCACAAAGGAATTATCGTAGTTGCTTTTTCGCCTAGAGTTATGGGTATAACTGCATAGCATTATGATGAAAATGCTTTCCATAAGCAATACAACCCAGGATGGCGTCCTATCATCAAACTGCGCGAGAGCTTTAAATGACGCAGTCCTACCAGCCACTGCCCTAATCCACAAATAGTGGAAAGATGTGACCTTTCCCCTTGGAGGCCCACAGGACTCAAATGCTTTTCTATGGCGGCAGATCCCCGACCCGTGAGGCATATTCAGAAAAGCTTGATTCCAATGTATATGGTGTCCTCGCCCACCAGGATGAACCACGTGATTGAGGTAGACACTGCGCTCTGTATGGCTTTTGTGACTGGGGGAAAGCGAAGGAAGTCATTATATGTGATTACCGCCTTTCCAAGGATGCATTGTACATTGAATGGTACAGCATCTTCCATGAGGCTTAATATCTGACCCCATCCGCGGGATTTGTTGCAATTGGTTATGTAGATCCAGTAGGTGGGATGAAATGCTGAATCGTCATCTTCACATATCGATAAGCCCGTCTAAATTCCCTTTAATCGGGACCGAATGCGTTCTTGTTGGCTTGAGGGGTGAAATCCGTCTGGGCTTTGCTTGTGCTCGTCGCCGTGTTGCAAACATTTGACGAGGTACTCATTGACGGTCTGTTGTCAGGCACTTTCTCCGCTCTTATGACTTGTGTTCGTCAGTCTCTCCATTGACGAGGAGTGTGCCGGGTTCTTCCCGCTTGTGTTGGAACGATCAGAGTGCGATTAGCGCTTCGAATGTGCGATTGATACGATGAAATGGACCCGCCACTGTCGACAGAGACGGTGTGGTAGTCGTTTAACCATCTACTTGACGACCAGTTCGAGTGCTGGTTTGCTGGCTGCTGGAGACCGAGGGGCGGCAGTGGCGGTACGGGCATCTGCTGGATGCGCCGAGCATCCGATGGGGATGGTCCATGGTGTCTTTAATTCTCCAACCAAATAAACATTATCAGGTGTGGGGTCAGTCGCAATCAGGCCCAGACACACATCTGGAACAATCTCCTCTGGGGTGGAGATTGCTTGGAAGTCTGCGAATCTGATTGAAGCCATCCGCTGTAATGGTTGGAGGGCCTTCATAACTGGGGTAACAGACTGACCGGGAGAGCTCAATTGCCATTTAATGATCCAGGAATAGCATCCGACAATGGACTTATACCCTGAAGGATGGGTGTATTCTCGATGAATGTGACCGCTTGCGGCGATAGGTCTCGAACATCCAAAGGCACAGGCTCCCTTTCTCAGCGGAGCTTCTGAACTGCCTCAAGTACCCCGAACTTGGAGCTCAAAGCCGTCTAATGCTGAGCAAAGTCACGGTGCGAACGGCCCCTTCTGAGTTCTCAAACCACCATAGCGCGTCTTGGCTGAGCCTCGTCAGGACTCAGTGATGCCAGCCTTGATTAGCAGCAAAGGCAAACCTTGTGGCTGACCTGCTCTTTCCTGTCGGTTTGGCGGTGAAACAATCGTCCCTTTCATTGCCCTTGTTTGCAGTGATGCTGGGCCGGTAAGTGTAGCTCCCACCCCGTAAGATGTCATCTCTGGACATAAAGGGCGTCAAAGGATATGTGGTCGCGGAACCGTGAAGTCGCATTTCATGGGGAGATGATGGGACAATCTTGATGAGCGCAGTGGTGCCGTCAAACATCAACCGATAATTAATGCCTGGCAAGGTACTTCTCTCTTCAGCTAGCTGACTGCGAACGTTTGGAGGACAAGGATGTATTGACTTCCAGTTTCCTTGTTCTGTGCAGTCTCTCCAGTACCCTCTGTGGATTGGCCTGGTCAGAGGCTAAAAAAAGCTGTTGATCTACCTCATAGTTAGCAAGCTCCTAAGTCTTGTAAAGGGTATGCTAGGTTTGTGTACCTGTTGATGCGAGAACTGGAATGCCATTCTTAGATCGACCTGGCCGGCGAAGGCCCTGAGGGAGTTTTCCGTCTGTTGTGCCATGATTGTAGAGGAATTAGTAAAGATCAGTCTAGCTGAGGGGAAGTGGCGTTGATACAGGAGGAGCCGAGTTGTAAATAGTGATCAGCAGAAACAACCATTGCTGCCAAAAAGGAGAGCCAACAGGGCGTGGTTTAGGTGGTACATGGTATGGAATCGGCCATCAGACTCGATGAATACTCGTTCATGGACTCTCCAGCCAGGCTGAGATAGGACTAGAGAATGGAAGCCCAACCCACTCGACTCCCTCCATCCATGGTTTTATCCATTTCATTGTCAAAATTGTTCCCGTCGCCGCGGACGTACCGTCCCAGGGGGGGATGCTCGGTCATTTTGATGAGACGCCCAATAGTGAGTTGAGTGAGTTGTGTGGAAGAGCCAGGCTTGTGTACTATCAACTGTTTCCTTTGCACTGTCCGCTCGATGCCCGGAACCGAGAGGCTAAAAACGGGTCCAATATGTCGACATGATCAGAAGATCAATGATGACCTGCGTAAAGCTGCTTGTCGCCTCGAAGCATAGTGCTAATTCAGTCAGCGATGTTATCATAGTACTGGTACCACTCGGCAGGTGCTCAACAGTAACGTACAGTTCTTCAAATGTCCCATGCACCGTTCATGCTAAGATAGAAAGAATAGCGCGCAGACTTGCCGTTCCATAGGCAGTTTGCACCGCAACCCGCAAATGTAGCCTGATCGTTGCATTCAGGCAACACAACCGGTGGTTCTATAAAGATGGATTAATTACCTTCGACTTCACCGAAATGGACACCATCTTAGCATGCGACCAACAATCTCAGAGATGAAAACCAGAAAGGAGGGTTGGAAGGAGGAAGATGGGGGGAGATGGAGAATACCTATGCTATGGAGTCTCAGGACTTACATGAGTCATTCTAAAAATCATATTCACTGTTGTATACTTGAAGAACAAGTCTAGTGATTATATGCTACAACTAACCCTTCCACCTAGTTGCCCTAGGGGGCGACTCAGCAACTAGGTAGAAGGGCCAGTTAGATTGCATTAGGGCAGTGAATGATCACAAGTTATACCTACGAAGTGTCAAAATCAGGGTGCTCCTATGGTTCCAGACCAGATATACTAGGGCGAGCCATAGCAGATTGGACTGGAAATCAAATATGCTCCCGAGGTAAGTTTAAGGAATAGTTTCAAAAACCATGGGTGGACAATGACATAGTGTAATTATCAGTGTATCACAAAACTTGCTAAATGTACATTACAATATCTTTGTCATGGCCCTTCATAGCAAATTCTTCAGTCATTTTCCCCTAAGGAACTACAGAAGATGATAATGGGTTCTCTAATAGAATTATCAAACATAACATCTGGTCTCACAAGCGATTGCATAACGCGCGACTTTACTAGTTTAGATGCTCTACGAGCTGGCGCACGAGATATCTTCAACAGACTCGAGCAAGAGGATGCGAACCAGTTCATTCTCATCTAGAATCTACCAGAGCCCATTCGCGAGCGACTAGATGACGATGACAAGACCGTGTTGAATGCGATTCCATTTCGATTTATGTTCGAGGGGAATATCGGTTTGATTAAGATTATTGCAAATCACTACCATATCAATGTAACCAGCCGACTGAGGGACACTATCTCATTTGCAAGCCTGGACGCCGGTGCGTCCAGAGATGATATATTATGGTCCGGGAACACGACGTTTCTGACGGGCGACAAGGGCAAACAAACTGATGAATGTTTTGTGAGCCCCAGCCGACTACCTCACCGATGCGAGTCGCCTAACTGGCCAACTCTCGTCATTGAATCCGGTATCTCCGAGTCCAAGCTTCGAGAAGACGCCAAATGGTGGTTTCAAAAACTCGCATGGTGCTGTTCGCACTGTGATTACCCTGAATATTTCCCGGACTCGAAAGGCTGTTCTACTGGAAAAGTGGCAACTCAGTCATGCTGGCCAGCCGGTCACAACAGCCATGGCTTCAACGATAGACAGGATGATCCCTCCAGTTCCTCCACTTGGTCTTCAGAGGCCGGAAGTCCAGGACCCGTTCATCGCGCAAAAGGCCACTATTACTTCGGATGCTGCCATCGGAACAGTCTATCTTCATTTTCAGGCTTTATTTGATCGAGCTCCTGGACCGACGGAGCGTGACCTCGACATTGATGCCTCAGCCCTTTTGAGATCGGGGACATTCTTATAAGCCATTTCCTCAGCCACCCCTGCCTGGACCGTTACCTCATCATGAGTTGACGACTTGTCCCACGGCTCTTCGGTTCGTACCTGACTTAGGATCTGGCTTTTGCTGGTTATATTGCTGCCTCAAGCCAGGAGTAAGCAGGCTTTGTCCAACGACATGACTAGCTCACAGAACACAATCTACTGGAGAATGAGATATTGAAAACGGAATGAGATGCTGAAGATAATATTCCAGTCGCACAGCCATATTGTCCGTACCTATAATCTAACATGTCGCCTTTCCGTCGACCATTCGAAATGGCATACAATCGCCCCCAACGAGCCAAGTAAAGGGTTAACTCTACGGCTGCATGCCCGGCAAACTCCTCCCTTTAAAGCCACTGCCTTCTAGACTTGTATTACTTTGGGTCAGACCATTCGAGACCACTGGCATCTTCGACACTCCTGTACTCCGTCAGGCTTGGTGCTTCAACCGCTTGCGCCAGCGCTGCAGCATGGTTGAGGATCTTGTTGATTGTCGATATAATATCCACCCGCTGTCCTTTGTCCCAGCTCATGATACAGCCAGAGTACTATCCATGTCAATATTCTGAGAGTAGTTCCAGCAGTTGATCGAACGGCTCACCCGAGATTCCTTGTCGATGCACAAGAAGCGCCACTCGGCGGTGTCAGTAACGAGTCCATATACTGTAGTATCATTGCGACCAGCTCTCTTCCTTGCATGGTGCAGCATCGCTGTCATAGCATAATTAGTAAATCCTCTTGTCGAGTCAGAGACACATACCCATAGAAGATAATGCTTGATATCGGCCAATATTCCCTCGACGGGATGCACAGAAAAATAACAGGTTTGTCTCCTTTTTCTGGCCCCCGTACCAAAGAGAGTAGTCCGTCGTGCCCTCTAACACACAAGCTCTATTCTTGTAGGACCAGGGCAAACTCAGATTCTTCTCAAATTGCAAATGAAGGGATCCGTAAGCTGAGGCGGACTCGCGCTTCTTACTCGCAAGGACTGCGACGAGAGTTGCCTCAAGACGGGATCTCATAAGAGCCTTGTTCTCGCTAGCTCTACCTTCAGCATGCCAATAGCCTGACAGGATCGACCCTATACTGGCGTCAGCTCTGGCCTCTGAGTGTATCCAGTCATAGATACAAGTGCCTACCTAAATGCTCCGGCCCTTGAATCTTGTCCTCCGCCGTCAACTGCCAGCAAGAACTGAAATTCAGATCTGGCTGGAGGCGTAGGAACCCACGAACATCTTGGGGTCTTATGTCGGCAATGGAGATGTGTGGCAGATCGTGCTTTTCCGCGTTGACAGGCTCTTTACCTTGCTGCACGTCGGTCCTGGACGCTACCGGCACTTCGTCGACGCCAGCTTTGCTCTGCATGGCAGAGCCTTGTGCTGAGCCCTTGCGCAGTTGAGACTTCAATCTTTGTAAATAGTCCATTATTCAATGCAATGGCTTGGTGGGATGCGGTAGTGGATAGAGTTTGTAAATGTTGGGTCAGGACAAGGTAGGACTGAAATAGAAGACGCAGATGTGATGTCAACGCAGACTAGCTGCTGCCTACCATACATGATCTGGCGCAAAATGTCGGTAATAGCATTATGGGCTATAGATATTTATTTAGATATTCTTAAATATCTCTGCTATACAATTCGGCACTGTCTATTTCGTAAATGCAACAATCCTCTAGTTCCCTTCAGCGGTTACTCCAAAACCGTACAGCCGGTCATCTGGCTTACAGTCATTTTTCGTCGATCCATTTGGGCTTCTGATATCGCAATCTGAATTGCCTGTTTTATAATCTTGCCAATCTGGCTGACGATCTCCTCTTGTTGATCTTTTGTCCAGTCCAAGTGCAGCGACGAGTACTTTGTATACCTCTCGTCAGCTTCCTATCATCTAAACCGTAGGCGAAACACGTACCTGACTCTTGCTGTTGAGGTGCAAGAACGTCCATTTGTAGCTATCTGTACAGATACCATATATTTCCGAGTTCCTTCCGGCTTTCTTTCGAGCGTAGTGAATAATTGCTGGACACACGCGTTAGGATGATTCGCTAAGAGACATGCTCTCAGGCAATACGGCACTTACACATAGCTGCAAGAGGCATCAAGCACTCATCCTTCATCAGTTCATCGTTCCGGACAACGATACAGTTGGTCTCGAGGTCTTGTCGGCTGCCGTACCATAGAGCGTAGTCCACCGTGCAGCCCACGACGTATCTAGAACCCTCAAACTCGTGTGCTACGCAGAGTCTGTGTCGGGGTCCCCAGGAAACTGCGTCCAGAATGGCTGACAGCCCGAACTTACTCCTGGGGCTTGTATTCTCGGACCTTTGTCGCGCTTCCTTCACCGCGGATAAGATTTGGATGAGGATGGAATCCAGTCGGGGGCGTATGAGCTGAGGATTCGGGGCCTCGACGATCAGTGCTAGGTTATAATCATCTAGAAGCCTTTCTGGTGTTCATTAGCGATGGGAAATGCGCTTATGATCCCAGGAGATGCACTCACCGAGACAGCTAGGCATTTTTAGTCTGTCGTTTCGTCCAATATGCCATGTGCTTTTTTTCCTCCACCAGCTGCTTGGAGAAATCACCGTAGCTCCGAGGAAATCGTCAAGAACCTCGCTCTCGTTTTCTTTGTCGATATCGGGCTCCGAACGAGACCCCATCGGTTGCATCGTCTCGGCTTTGACATGTCTCGGCGGAAGTAGATACCGCAAAGTTCGCGAGTTTAGATATCGAGAGAGGAATATTTTATCCAATAGATCTTTGCTGAGGTTACCCTTTCTCGAGTCACCATAAAAGCTCCATTGATGGGAGCTGAGAAGTCGGAGGTCTAATCGGGCGGCGGCCTTCAATAAGATTCAGAGCCTCGAAGACGTTCCACGGGTTTCCTGTAGACATCCCTGCATTACTGACGTACAGTACCAAATCTTCGATTCTATCAAAGGACAGGGCCTCCTACGCACTTTGTCAACTCTGGCGTCCATTGAAACTTCCAATGTCTCACGTCTTATGCGACGCCTCGAAATATCCTGTGGGATAGTACATCTGGTCAGGGGCCATGAGCGCATGACCGTCAAAACACACATTAGAGCTTCTTGGTCAGGTTCTCTTCTAATCTTCAAAATTGCGACGAACTACCCTTACGCGGTCCATGGCAAAGCAATAACCTTGAACTAGCAAGGAAAAGAGAATGCTCAAATTGATGCCTCTATCTTAGTACCTGGCTAAGAGAGAGATGGAGCGGGAGAGCGGGGGCAGCCCTAACTGCCAAGCCCTGCGGATCAATGTCGGGCTGTTTGCCTAAGGCATCCACCGCCAAGAAATAATCTGAGGCGGATGTTCTAGTTCCACAAAGGCCCCTGAATGCGCCCGCAAGCTTCATTTTCTTGACCAAGCAGAGGCATGACCGCGAGGGACTACTTTGAAGAGCTTCCAATTCTATTGCCAAACGAGTGCGAAGAAACTCGTACTTGTGCCGAGACATGCGAACATGTAACCAGGCCCTTCCAATTCACAACGGGTTGTCTTTTAGACCTGGAGCCGTATGGCTATATCAACCATGGCAACCACAATAGAAAGTTGCTCCTTGACAACCATTGCAAGATTGTACTTCAACTGGGTGATTGAATGATATGATCTTGGGTTAAGCACGCTGAGCTGCCTAACGGAAGGGTAGACCGGCATAAACTTGCTCTACCGTAATGGGTAGAAAACGATTGAGACTGTCAGCTACCAATGTCAGTGATGATGAACCAGGCGTTTCTTCATCAGATCTTATTCATCAAGACAGAATTACGCGGAAGTGAGTCCATAACCTTCTAAATTATATGGTTTTCCTCAGCGATTTCATAAGTGCTATTCTTAAAAATCTGCTGGCTATTGGTAAAGAAAGATAGCTAACCAAGCGTTCTCCAGACACTGGAAGGTTCGAGCCATACCTGACACAGACCATGAAGGTACTGAGGGTGATGATATAGACCGTGAAGAATACGGTACTGAAATCGAGATGGAAGGATTAGATGCTATGACCTCCTCAAATTAGAAACCATCATTGATATCAGCGACAAAGGAGACATATTGAGGAACTCATGGAGCTCGCAGTGGCGGCTATACCTATGGACCGGGACAGGCGGGAGAAAAAGTCCTCTCCCCCACGTATGCAGGGGATTTGTTGTGCTGTGGTTTCATTTCAAAGAAGAGGGAACGGCATCGGATATGCCGCTCTTAAGCGAGAGCTGCAATGCCGATGATCAAGAGTGGAAGTGATGTGGTTTCACTGAACATTTTGGTTCTGCTTTGTGCTGCCCGATTGCAGTTATATATCACAGGGCCTATATACTTCAACACCTGCTTAGTATTTTCAACCAGAACCAGATGTTTGGTACGCCCGAGTTAAGGTACATTATAGCACCTCTGTTATCTTCTTCAAAAAAACTCTAGTCTGATAGACCTTATAGTATACTAGGCTTTCTGAGTTGCGGATGGTAAAACGTAAAAAATGGACTCGCGGGGAATCGAACCCCGGACCACCCCCATGCTAAGGGGGTATTATACCACTAAACCACAAGCCCATTTGTTGAAAGCCGAGCGCACGAAATGGTTTATGTCACATCTCCCTCGTTTCTGCGGAAGTTACACGAAGTTACACAGTCCGCTCTCCGGCAGTACCCTAGAGTGGTTCTGGCGGTATCAGTAGGCTCAATTTATGACAATGGCTATGATTTGAGGTACAGGATCTATATTATCGAGTGAGCAGGTTTAAACCATGCCATTGCCACTGCTCTCGCCCGATTCAATAGTAGCCATATGTGAAGTGAGGTATGACGCTTTCAAGTTGTGGTAGGACTAGACTATCCCCCAACCCGGGGCAAAGTGGATGAGATTGCGGGTCTTCTGAGCCCCTAGGCGGACTGGTCAGAAAATTAATATAAAAGATATAATACACAGATTTCTGTCTTGAATATCTTTAAGGGTGACCAATCAGATCAGAAGCATGCTTGGTGGCTTGGAAGATCCGCAAACTCATCCAGCTTGGCGCCGAGGAGAGAGGATGGACATTGGGAAAGGACGAGTTTCCGATCTATGGGCTTCTAGTCTGGGGTTCTGTCCACTTCAGCGAGCTGAATTGACAAAACTCCGCTTGAAAAAAACATGATGTCGTCAGCTGTCGATCAGTTTCCGCCATATATCCCGCGGATCTCCCCACTATGAGTACGCTCCTATAGGTTCCGCAGCACGGGGAAGTTATAGGCTGATAGCTCTTGTCAATCGCTGATCCTGGCGCCCCGTCGTTCCCGGCGGGACTCGGCTGGGCCATCCGCTGGATTGACCATCTGCTTCAGCCAGCCACTTCTGCAGCCTAGGGGATCGTCCAGGACTCTGAATCTCTACATCGCACGAACCGTCATTGCTGGAGGGACTGAACGTCACAGAGATCCATACGATGGAGATCTGTGCAACCGTGGCGAAGTTTAAGTGGTGGTCATTATTTCAAATCCCGGCTCAATTGGCATCTTTGTGGACGTATCAGAACTTGCACAAGCTAAGCGGCCGCGCAAGGAATTCATGGAGGATGCAATTACGTCCTTGACTGAGAAGGTGCTGCGAATACAACCGAATCGTGTCACCTGTAGGTGCCATGCCGCTGTTGTCACTTCCTGGTCCCAAGCCGAAAGCGGCCCGCCCGGAATGCCGGAAGCAACCTTACATGCCATGTATGTCGAACACCCAACATGATTGGCCCTTCAGCGAGTCAATATATGGCAGGCTCCATAAGTCAATGATACCTGGATTCCTGGAAGCTAACTATGGAAGATGGTGTGGAAAGAAAGTACGTACATGCTATAAAGGAACTGAGGGTGGATAGAAGGCATACTCATATAGATAGATTTCGCTGTTCATCTAATGAACTTTTTGCGCAAAATCACTCCCGTCTATCTCACCCTTGGGCAAATTGAACAGTAGCTATTATTAACACATGATGGGCGACTACGACACAGGTCTGAGTACCGAGACGCTTTACATCGCTCCGGATTCACCCCAATGGAACCACGCCAAGGTTAATGGAGCCGGCGATAAAGTGGGATTCCAGACATCAATCAGTACCCTAAGCCGAAAGGATATATTGCTGGAGCAGCCATGGAATAAAAGATTACCCACCGAGGAGGACAACTGCTTCCATGAGCTTATCGAGGACCAGTGTTCTGCCCAGCCAGATGCCGCCGCGGTCTGTGCTTGGGATGGCAGTTTCACATACAGGGAGGTGGACCTGCTCTCCTCTCGACTGGCCTCTCAGCTTATCTCCCGCGGTGTTGGTCCTGATCTCATCGTCGCTGTTCTTCTGAACAAGTCCAAGTGGACCCCGGCTGTCGTTCTGGCGGTTTTGAAGGCAGGAGGGGCATTTCTCTTGCTGGATCCCGCATGCCCCGACCTCCGCCTACGCCAGGTCTGTGAAGAATCAGGTGCAAGGTGGATCCTTTGCCACAATAGCCATGCTGCGAGAGCTTCGGGCCTCGGGCCAGAAGTGATCACCGTGGACGAAGTGCAATCACAACCTGCGATCAATCCTTTACCGGTTCAAACCACCTCGAGTAGCAGCTTGGCCTATGTCATCTTCACCTCTGGCTCGACTAGAAAGCCCAAGGGCGTGAAGATCAGCCACCGATCCTTCTGCTCCATGGTCCGACCATATGTCGAGGCAGTCGGCTACAACCGGGAAACGCGCGCCCTGTCGTTTTCCTCCTACGCGTTCGATGTCAGCGTCTCGGATATGCTCATCCCTTTACTCGTTGGGGGCTGAATTTGTGTACCATCCGAGACCCAGCTCATGGACGACCTCCAGATGGCGATTGCCCAGCTGCAAGCCAACTTTGCCGACATGACACCCACCCTCCTGAGAACCCTGTGCCCGGAGCAAGTGCCGAGTCTACAGACGATCGTCGTGGGAGGCGAAGCACTATCCAAGGATATCATCACCGTCTGGAGTCCACGAGTCCGTCTGATCAATTCGTACGGACCCGCGGAGTGTTCCATCAACGCGGCTCTGAACGTTCGTCTCACACCGCAGTCGGACCCGTCGAACGTGGGCTTCCCGGTAGGCGCCCGAATTTGGATCGTCGATCCGGATGACCATGAGAGATTAATGCCCGTGTCTACCGTGGGAGAATTGCTCATCGAAGGTCGTACTGTTGGCAGCGGATATATCAACAGGCCAGAGCAAATGGCGGCCTCGTTCATTGAACCCCCGACATGGCTACACCATCTCCAACCTAGCAGCACATAAAACGGCAGTCGGAAGCTGTATAAGACGGGAGACCTTGCTAGCCGCGAGCCGGACGGCTCGATTAGCATTTTCGGTCAAAAAGATAACCAGGTCAAGCTCCGTGGGCAGCGTATGGAGTTGTCCGAAGTCGAGCATCATGTCCGAGAATGTATCCCGCCTCTGCGCGATGTGGTGGCAGAAGTCGTCGTCCCTCAAGGGGATGGACGGACGCCTGTCCTAACCGTATTCCTCTGGGGGATGAATGGGAAGAGCCATGGGAGGAATCACCCTTTGTTTGCGGTCCCGAGTGATACCGTGCGAGCGGAGATGGCCACCGTCCAGTGCGAGCTGAAGAACCGATTACCGATTTACATGGTCCCTGGGGTTTTCCTTGTGTTATCCTCCCTCCCCTTGACGGTCACCGGCAAGCTGGACCGCCGACGACTCCGGACCGACGCAGGTGCTCTGTCTTCGATGCAGTTGCTCGAATATAACGCCACTGCCGCCGCCCAAACACGAATGCCTACGACCCCGACCGAGTGCGCCATACAACAGATCTGGGCGCGTGTGCTGAATCTACCACCACAAGCCATTAGTGCCGACGCGGATTTCTTCGGGCTGGGGGGTGATTCGATCGCTGCGATGCAGGCGTCCGCACAAGCCAGAATCGCGGATCTGAACTGTCGAGTGGCAGACATATTCCGCTGCAGGACCATTTGCAAGCTGGCGGACTCGCTGGCAACGGTCCCCCGATCCACCATGACAATCGAAACCGAGCAGTTGGAGACCCCTTTCGATCTCTCACCGATCCAGCAAATGTTTTTCGAGGAGGTCCCGTCCCCACAACACAACTATTATAACCAGAGCTTCCTACTGCGATGTGACCCTCCCATGACATCAGACGAGCTTCGGGGGGCTTTCACCCAGCTCTTCACATACCACTCCATGCTTCGGGCGCGATATAGTCATGTTGCTCCAGGCAGATGGATGCAGTCGATTTGCGCTGGCACCGATGGGAGCTACCGGTTCCACGTGAAGCAAGTCAGGAGTGACGACGAGGCCCGTGCAATTATGATGAAGAGCCAACAGTCATTGGACATTCAGCGAGGGCCCTTGGTCAGCGTAGACCTTTTGGATATGCAAGGCGAACATGGACCAGAACAATATATTTTCATTGTGGCCCACCATTTGGTAGTGGACTGGGTATCCTGGCGCATAATACTGGAGGACCTCGAGGGGTTGCTGTCGACTGGGAGATTGTTGGACAGCGCTCCCTCACTTCCTTTCCAGGTCTGGTGTAGGTTGCAATCGGAGCACGCTCAAGCCCATCTGAAGCCCGACGCTGCGTTGCCCTTTGAACTGCCACCTTCGCAGGACGCCTATTGGGGACTTGTCCCCCATCGGAACTTGTGGGCGGACAGTCACCAGGCACAGTTTACATTGGACTTGGAGGCGACGAAAGAGCTTCTCGGACCCGCTAACCACGCTTTTGGCACGCAACCGGTGGAGCTCTTGCATGCCGCCTTGCTTTACTCCTTTGCCCAAGTGTTTCGGGACAGGCCGACGCCAGCTCTCTTTTCTGAAGGCCATGGACGCGAGCCGTGGGATCCTGCTATGGACCTTTCACGCACGGTAGGGTGGTTCACGACCATCTGGCCAACCTATGTTGGCATTGACCATACTTACACCATGGCGGATGTGGTGCGTCGCGTCAAGGATCATCGACGACAGGTCCCGAACAAAGGCTGGGCGTACTTCGCCTCACAATATCTGAACGATGAGGGCCGTAAAGTGTTTGCCAACCATGGTCGCATGGAGATCTCCTTCAACTACATTGGGTTGTTTCAACAGCTTGAGCGACCCGGGGCGCGTCTGCAGTCGGCCACCCGACTTTCGCGAAACGGCGTCGAGGATATCTCGGGTGATTTAGAGCGGCCCGAGGTATTTGATGTCACAGCGGTGGTGAGCCAGGGCTGTTTGGAGTTTCGGTTCGTCTACAGCCGCCACATTCCCCGACAGCAGGCTATCGGCCAGTGGATTCGAACGTGTGAGCAGTCTCTTAAAGCCGCTGCACAAGAGCTAGTCTCCCGGCCGCCAAGCTACACACTCTCGGATTTTCCGCTGCTACCTTTGACGTACCCAAGCCTGGACAGGCTGCTATACGACACTCTGCCCGCGCTTGGGATATCGCCGGCGATGGTGCAAGCGGCGTATCCTTGCTCGCTTGTTCAGCGTGGCATTCTGCTCGCACAGTCCTGGGACCCGGATCGCTACCATTGCCAGTTGATCTGCCGGATAACTTCTCGTGCGGGACTGCTGGAGCTAGACAGGATTGCTCAAGCATGGAGGCAGGTGGTTGATCGCCATGAAATCCTGAGAACGGTATTCATCGACAGTGTCTCCGAGGATGGCTATCAGGACCAGGTTGTATTGAAGATGGTGAAGGTCGATAGGAATGTGCTGGAATGGGTCGAGGGCGCCATCCCGATGACCAAGCGACTCCAATCAAGGTCTCCCTTTCCTGGAGGCAGCCGGCCTCTCCATCGACTGACGGTGTGCGCCACACCCACGAACGAGGTCTTGTGCAAGCTCGAGATTAATCATGCCCTAATCGACGAAATATCCGCCCAGATTGTGCTGCGAGATCTCGCACGGGCATACGACGGGCGACTCAGTGAAATCTCCAACAACTTTCGTTTCGTCGACTACGTTGGGATGCTGCGCGGGCAAGCAACCGAGGCCGCTGGGGCCTACTGGACGAGCTATCTCAAAGGCGTTGAGCCGTGTCTCTTTCCTGCACTGAACACAAGTTGCGAAGATGATGCCAGCGGATCATCCATGTCTTTCGACCTCGACATCCCAATGGATTCGAGCTGGCAAGCCTTTTGCGGCACACATGGCGTGACCCTGGCGAATATCTTCCAGGTGGCCCGGGCGTTGGTATTGCGCTGCTACACCGGTTCGAATGAGGTTTGCTTTGGTTATATAACCTCGGGCCGGGATATGCCTCTGCCAGGCATCGATCACGCAGTGGGGCCCTTTATCAACATGCTAGTCTCACGAAGGCTTCTGAGGGCCGAGATGTCCCTGCTGGAGGTGCTACAGGGCAGTCAGATGGACTACACCCAAGCGCTAGCTCACCAACACTATGCTCTCGCTGACATTTTTCACTCAATGAACCTCTCAGGTAAGGCTCTCTTCAACACGGGCATATCGTTGAACAGGCGCGTAGTGGGTGCCCAGGAAGAAGAGAGGGAGCCCCCGACCATCTCATTCGAAACCATCAGTAGCGAAGATAACACCGAGGTAAGCTAACACAAATGGTCGCCCAGTCTAGAAAGCTATAGACCACGTGCTGATACCTGTAACAAGTATGATGTGACCGTTGAGATTGCCTTCCGCAGTGACATGGCTAAAGCGACTTTCACATATCGCCCACATGTCCTATCAGAGACCCAGAAATGGGAGGTGGCAGAGACCTTCCGTGAAGCCGGCGTTCAGATTATAGCGAGCGAACCCGATACCAGCATCAGAAAGCTCCCTCTCTTGGGACACGTCCCGGAAAACAGGGTAGAAACGTATTGGCGTCGGCAGCTGGCAAATTACAGCGGGGAGGCATTTCCGACAATACCGCGCAATTACCGCCCCGAGGCCAACGAGTCATTTGAGCTTTCTGTGGCAATGAAGGGCCAGCCTGGGCTTTTAGACAACGAACTTTCTCCTCTGATGCAGCTCGCTTGGGCCATTGTTCTCTCTCAATATACTGGGTCCGAAGACCTCCTCTTCGGCGTCTTGGAGGGGGGACAATCCGGCGCCCCCCTCCCAGTGAGGTTACGCATCGACTCATCTGATCGCATTATAGACAAGCTACAGCATGCTCAAGACGACAGACAGATCCGGCTGTCTCTTCAGGAATCGCTCTCATCATATCAGATGCCCGCGGCCGCCTGCCAATATAATAATATCCTCCTCCTGCAGCCTCGGAAGGGTAGCTCCAGCAGCGAACTAGACCTTCAGAAAGCCCTGGGCCAGCCGCTGGTAGTAGTCTGTCAGCCCCTGCCTGACGACACGTTAATGGTGCGAGTGAGCTTCGATAGCAGCTGTCTAGAGAGTGCCCAAGCGCAGCAGCTCGGGTTTCAGTTCGTGCACATTCTACGACAAGTGCATGACAATCAGACCCGGCAGGTGGGAGAGATTCTAACGCTCAGTCCTGAAGACATGGAGCACCTGGACCAGTGGAATGGAGTCCTCCCTGAACGAATCGATGCCTGTGTGCACGATCGTATCCATGCACTCGCGCTCGACCATCCAGACGCACCCGCCGTCTGCGCGTGGGACGGAGACTTTTCCTATCGGCAACTCGACGAGTACTCGTCGCAGCTGGCATGGCAACTAAAACGGAAGGACGTACGGCCGGGCGTTGTAGTACCCATTTGCCAGGAGAAAACGCGCTGGACAGCCGTAGCTATTCTGGGGGTCCTCAAGGCTGGCGGAGCTTTCGCTCTCCTCGATCCGTCGGTACCCACGGAGCGTTTGATAACCCTTGCGCGAGACCTCAATCCACCCCTTGCCATATCCAGCCCACATACCGCTGCGATCTGCCATCAATTGGCCGCAGAGGTGGTTGTTCTCGGAGACGAGTTCCCTCCGTGTGCAGGAACCACACCGACGACCATGCCGCCATCCACAGCCACCCCGGAGGACGACCTCTACGTAGTCTTCACATCTGGCTCCACCGGCAAGGCCAAAGGGGTGGTCATTCAACACAGTGCCTTTTACACCGGCGCCCTCGCGCAGAACCCAGCCCGATTCTTAGACCGCTCAGCCCGGGCCTTGCAGTTTGCTTCCTACATGTTCGATGTGAGCATCGCAGATTTTCTGCGCACACTGCTAGCCGGTGGCTGTGTGTGCATCCCCGCTCAGAGCGAGTTGAAGGATTCTTTGGCAGAGGTGATACGCCGGCTGCGCGTCAACCGTCTCGACCTCACACCATCGGTTCTGCGGCTGCTATCGCCAGAGGAAATTCCCTCAGTCCGCACCATAACCCTCGGCGGAGAGCCTATGTCTGCCAAGGATGTCGAATGCTGGGCGGGAAAAGTGCAGCTGATGAACTGCTATGGGCCGGCCGAGTGCTCCTATTGCGTCACACAATCGGAGGTTCTCAACCCGCATCAATCTGACGCCGGGAATATAGGTCGCGGCCAGGGTGCCGTCTGCTGGGTCGTGGACCGCCACGACCACCGGCGGCTGGTGCCCATTGGAGCCGTGGGCGAGTTGGTGGTTGAAGGACCCATTGTTGGTCGCGGTTACTTCCATGATCCCCAGAAGACGGCCCAGGCCTTTATAGCAGATCCACCCCCATGGCTGAGGCGTCTAGGGCGGACTGGGTCGCTGTATAAGACGGGCGACTTGGTTCAGTATACCACCGACGGATCCTTGCTTTATGTTGGGCGCAAAGACAACCAGATCAAGCTGCACGGGCAACGTCTCGAACTGGGCGAGGTCGAGTACCATGTGCGCCGGTGTTTCCATCGTGCCGAGAAGTTCTCGCCGAACTGATCGCGCCCCGTGTTTCCAACGGAGAAGCAGAACCAGTGTTGGCAGCCTTCATTGGGACGGGCCAATTTGATTCTCACAAGGACAAACCTGATCAACTTGATCAGATTTTCAGTCCCGCCACTTCCGACTTTCTCGACGCTGGGCGGCGAGCAAGAGAACAACTGGAGCACCAGGTGCCCACTTACGTGGTGCCTACCATTTTCATCCCGCTGTACCGGGTGCCCTTGATACACAATGGGAAAACGGATCGTCGCCTGCTCCGCCAGCGAGCATCCCAAATGACCCGCAAGGACCTATTTGCGGCATACGCGCAGAAGGGTGGAGGGGGTGTCAAACGCGCTCCTTCGACACGGACGGAGCGGCTCTTGCTGTCTGTGCTGTCTCAGGTGCTGGAGATGGAACCTCACAATATTGGCGTGGACGAGAATTTCTTTTCTCTTGGTGGCGATTCCATCATCGCCATCCGGTTTGCTCAGCTTGCGCGGCAACATGGCATTATCTTTCGTGTGGCCGATGTATTTCGTAAACCGACGATTTCCCATCTAGCCCAACTACCACTTCGCGGAGACGAAAGTGCTGCACGAGCAGCACCGACCGCTGCGTGCCCTGAACGGTATTTCGGATTTGAGTCTTCGGAAGAACTAAGACAAGCGTTTTTCTCCTCGTCCCTGTCCTGCCTGGGGCCCCAACTGTCCCATGACGACGTCCAGGATATTCTTCCCGCTACAGAAGGTCAGGATATTCGCTTGCGGCGCCCTTGTACCTACTTCATCCTCGATCTCCGGGGAGCAATGGATAATACAAATCTCCAGGCGGCCTGTCAGGCATTGATCAAAACGCACAGCATCTTACGGACCATGTTCCTACCGTATCAGTCAAAGACGGCTCAAGTGGTGCTGCACGAGCGCGCCATAGGTTTCTGGCGAAGTTTCCAATGTGGCGACGATGTCGACCTGGCCAAGGCGACGGATGATTTGATCAAAACGGATTGCATCCCGGTCCCTCCAATGGGCGTGTTGATCACTCAATTTACTCTGGTCCAAGGGCGCGATGATGACCACCGGTCTTTGGTCGTCCGGCTCTCGCATGCCCAATATGACGCATTCAGCATCTCGATCCTCCTAAACGATCTCAAAGCCCTCCTTGAAGGCGCTCGTCTGCCTGAAGCCCCTTCGTTTGCGGCTTATTTGGAAGAGTGCTGGATGAGCAAGTCTGAGCGCGCCATCCACTTCTGGAGGAAGCTCCTCCGAGATTCTCGCTTAACCCATATTGGCAATAAGAGCTGCGGAACGGAGACACAAATTTCATCAGGCTCCAACGCCCCGGTAGAAGTTGAACGGACCATCCTGCTCCCTTCTGCGCTTCCACATGGGGTGACCACTTTGGCGAACTTGATCAAAGCAGCGTGGTCGCTGGTCCTCTCTCGGCTGGGGAATTGCAGGGATGTAATGTCCCATCAAACAACGAACGGCCGGCACCTGGCTTCAGAAGAAACTCAGGGTGTCGTCGGGCTGTGTATCAGACGCCTTCCTGTCCGGGTGACGCTCGATACTACCTGGACGGTCTTGGATCTCCTTCGGGCCCTCCAAAACCAGCACAGCGAGACCTTGTCGTTCGAATTAGTCGAACTCCGGGACTTGGTGGAGGGTCCAGGAATGCAGTATGGCAGCATCCTCGTGCACCAGAGCGTAGACCCAGAGGATAGCTTCACATTGGGACAGGCGGATTGTTCCGTGCGGAGCGTGGCCGAGCCCTATCCCACAGATCATATACTCATTGAGTCCATCCCGAGTAATTCGCATCTTTGTGTTCGGCTGATAACCTCGAGTCATATCTTGGACAAGTCGGGTGCGGAGATGGTCCTGCAGCGGCTTTGTGATACCATTGTGCTTTTCGCCAGGTCTCCCAACGTCCTGCTCGCGGACATACAGATGGATCCTGTTCATTAGTATAGGACTATTACAGACTATCTATGCAACAGAATTCGAATCCATATATTGAAACAGATAGCTACACTTTGTCAATAATTTGTGACTTGACTTACATACTACTACGATAGTATTATTTGTCATTGCACCTCGTCAGCACAGTAGAGCATGGCTGACGCCCCAAAGCTAGCATAGAACATAGGAAACTGACATGTACAACGTGAGATTGTCTTAAGTCCATCTTCTGATATCCACGACGAAGGCTAGCCTAACTAGAATGGGCCATCTCCTGAATAGTGTACAAGAAATGAGCACCTAATCAACAGAACAGAATCCGCCGTAGCCAATCCAACCTCTTTTTCCTCGCCATAAAATTTCTACGGTTGCCATTATGTTGCTCAAGATGCCACAACTATCCGCAAGATAACTCAATTTGTGGTAGAGGCCCTTTGCTCGAATCAATGAGAGCGTGCAGGGTCGGGGAAGACTCAGAAGGGCCATTGATACAGGTAAACCACCTACGTCAGTACTAGTAGATAGACAAGACTGAATTCTGGATTTCCTAAATTTACAGATAGGATTTCCTACTCGAAGTTATCAATATGGTAACATGTTGAATGGATCTAAAGCAACAATTCCATTTCACATCTTAGAACCTATCCCAGCTGGGTGCAAGGCCTGCACACACATGCAAATACTGTCTCGAAGAATCTCTAAAGCTGCTGTAAGATAACCCTATCATACTATCATGCGTCTTCACTACTCACTAGGGTGCGTAATCATTCATACATATGTCCTGTAACAGGTTCGCCAGCGTTCCTTTGAATGGGCTATAATACGACCTTCCTATTCTCACGTAGGATACAAACTGGGTTGCGCAGCTCGTCAAGAGATTACATAAAAGTGTGGAGAGCTCGGAGGAGGAAAAATTGAAGGCCTTGACGCCGCGGTCACCCAACGCCATTTCCAAGGCTCTAGTCGATGAAGCACTCTTCGAATCACTCCAAGCTTCCGGCTATCAGAACACAGTATCGGATAACGGAAGACCATTACTCACCTCCTCCACGACCTCTTCATCTTCTGGATCAAAAGCAATCAACATAGCAACCGTTTCATGCGTCAGGGATTACTCATTAATCCACCAATCAACCTCCTGTATGTTCCAAGCTTGATGACGTGACTTGAGATATGGGTATCTCTTCACAGTCTCCACTACCTTTGATCCGATTGCATAAGACGTCTGCGTATACTCTGTCCGGGAAAGAAGTTTCGTCAAGGCGTGATAAGAGATGTCCCGTGAAGCGAAATATATGGTTATGGCCAGCTCAGCATCCTACCATTTAGCGTCTGTCAACCTAGCCATTTGGCGCTCATCTGGTTTGATAGAGATAAAATATAGAGATACAGTCAAGAGAGCAGTCTTACAGGCACATTTTCGTTCTGATTTAAATGCAATGGTGAAGGCATCACTTGATCATGACCAGCAAAAGACTTGGAAAATGTGGGCTGGTTAATGCGGACTATAGCCTCGCTAGCGTTCCTTCAGAATATACGGGCTTTGAGACGTGAGAGACATAACTGGGGTCAAATTTCTTAGTCTAAAACCCTAAACCCCAAACTCTAGGCAACGATTTGCTCGGGTTTGACTTACGGTCTGCTTTTTGAGCTCAGACTTTAATATTACTCTTGCCCAGTACACCGCAAAATTTCCCCGTAGTTATGAGCCCGTTGATAAACGGAAGAGTCTCTTGGAGTATCACAAAGGCCATCGACATGAGACCCAGAGTGCTGTCTGCCGGGCCTTTTCCATACAAAGGACAATCTGCTCTGAATTCTCTTAAGTAGGGAAGTTTCGAGTGATACAAAGGGCAAAACTACGTCTCAACTTATCCAACACACCCATTGTAATATTGTACTGTGTGCAAGCCTAGTCAGTAGTGGTAGGTATCTAAGCACTCAAAAATCTTCGTTGAATACATAGCTGAGCCTATCTCAGATGTGGCCAATGGGTTCCAATACAACGCCCATACCTACCTCCCCCCTTGGCTTTGCTCAGGGGCAAAACTCAACTTCATTTTTGCGCTATAGCATATTTTGGAAGGGAAAGACGGTGCGACATGTTTCACAGTAAATGTAGCTGATGTGCTACGTACAAAAGAGGGACCGGCGAGGAGTCTCATGCAACACTGGGTGGAACGGCCTCTCACACATATTGAACAATTGAGAGCCCTGGCTAGCTCGTCCAGACAGAGATATCAGACCAACCGCTGGCACCTGGTCCATACGCCTCGGTGAGCATGATCTGGTAGACAAAGTTAGTTGTTCAGTAGTCAATATCATCTTCAGGGTTCGGCGATCTTTACCTGGTAGTTAAAGGTGCCAAGTAGCATGCCATTGTCAGCCCAGGCTTGGAAATGATTGGCAGTCGTGACAGTACCCTCAGTGCGGGGGGTTTGACGGATAGACCCTGCAGATAAAGCAGTAGAATCAGCACAATGCCTCAGTTTCATTTTCTCATCTGGAGCATGCATAACCTACAGAACTGTTGGAAAGTCTGAGTGCCGGCGATGGATGGCGAGTCGTAACGCATGGCTCTCTCGATGTTGTAGTACGAGCCGTCGGAGTAGATAGTGGTGACATACTCGCCACCTGGCGGGTTGCCGGTCCAGTTCTCGACGATGTAGTATTCGACTAGCGGGTCCTCGGTCCAGCCGTACACGGCGAGGTAAGCGTTGCCCCCAGATGGACCGAAGCCACCTGCGAAGTTCACGACGTTCCCCCACCAACCAGGGTTCCATCCCTTACCGCAGGTGAAATCACCGACACCAGACCACTGGACATTGTACTCGCCCTGGGCCTTGTTGGTGTACTGGGCATAGCCCACGCCATCAGACCAGAAAGAATAGAAGTAGTCATTGTTGTAACCTTGCTGGTTAGGAGCGATCTGACGCTTGCCAATCTCAGTAGACTCCCGCTTGGCAAGCTCAGGCGGAGAAGCGCAGAAGACGCCAGCCATCGCCGAAGCGATAACGAGGAAAGAAGTAAGGGAGAACATGATGCCTGATCTGACTTGAAGGGAAATTGAGTACAGTGATAGGTGAGTAAAGAAGAGACTGACCTTGCTAAGGCGCTTTTTTCTTCTTTATATTCTCATATCTTAGACTAGGCATAGGCAAACACGACTAGGCGTAGGAACGACTATAGCCTATAGTACGAACTACGAAACGTAGCACCCGTGCAAACTCAAATAGAAGCTTACCCAGCCAGGAAGCTCGTATGGTTTAGTATTAACTATATTTATTATAAATAAGTAGCGCGGACTGCGCGGTTATATGAGGTCTTAGGCTCTGGATAATAATAGATTAACTCTGGCTAAATAGGGAGAAACCAAAAGAGACTAACCTTGCTAAGGTATTCTGAGATTCTCATGTCTTGCACTAGGAATAGGCAAATACGACTAGGTAGAGCCTTAGAGGAAGGGCTGTATAGGATAAAAAGTACTAAGATATCTAGTAATAAGAGAAACAGCTACTCAACCCCCCACCCTCATCGTTATCCTCATTATCAGAACTTCCTAAATAGGAAGTTAAAAAGGTTCAGAGAGTTATACTAACTAGTAAGTGGTCATACAAGGTTTTGAGCGTGTATTTAGTTAGTTAGTGCAATATATACCTTTTTGGGAAAGGTCTGTAGTGGCGCCTACTAACATTATTTACTCCCTATACCGTAGTACACAAAGTTACGACACAGCTGGATACTCTCTGCTTTAGGTATCTACTAAGCAATCCACCACCAAGGTAGCCCCATTCTTCAGGTTTCCCACCGCCCGGCGCCTGCAGCAGCTACCAGCCATACATAGGCCGCTGGAGAACGACAATTGGACGAGCTAAAATTGGTGTTATTTCCAACTATTATGGGTCTTTTCCTTGAAACATATTGTTTTCAGATCATGTAATTCACGAACAGCTGGGGTCTATTTCCAGTACGCTAGACTTATCTGGTTAGTGGGATTGAGGGGTCGAGGCAATTTGACGATGTAATTACTGGAGGGCTACGTTTAGTTACAGTCCTTTAGGACCTTCTTCAGCCTGGGATACCACAGTAAGGAGCTAAATATCGTCATTTTTATGCTTAATTAGGCTGACCATGGCCTGGAAATCGACAAAGAACCTTCTTTGATGAGATGAATCTAACAGATGAGGAGCAAAGGTGGATAATTCGCGGAGTTGATATAGAGCTTCCTAGTCTGTGCTGCTTGTTATTGCAGATTCCACCACGATGAGAAATTCCCCAACGGTTCTGATTCACCATCCCGGTAAGCCGCACCGGATAGATTCCGAATCAGAACTAAGTTACACTAGCTATCAGTATATACAAGTTTTTGCTGACGAACAAGGAAAACAGAAGAAAAAGTTACAGAATAATGTATATTTGGAGAGATTGTAGAATTCATACGACAAACGCAGTGAAGGTAGGTAACGAAGGCTTTGGCCCGAGTCAATCATAGGGCTTTCAAGTCAGACGTCTAGAGCCGCTCTACAGTTCTTAAGACGGAGGGTTGGTTATACAAATATTCAACTACCATCCTGCTATAGAATGTCGGAGACTTCTATCCAAATAACAAGCTATTGTCAAGTATCTAATGAAATGAGCGTAGCATTCTTTGTTGATTCTAATACTAAGAGTAGTAGAGAAAGCAAAAGGAAATCTAACTAATAAACTGAGTGTAGGATTCCTAAAGTATTCGCCTACACTTATGACTCTGGTGCGATTATTTGGCTTCAAGATAAAACTTGCAACATATGTAGTTAGCTAGACCCGCTAACACGTAGTGGCAGCCGAAACCCTTCAGTATTCCCAGAGCAATAGCTCTTATTTGGTTACGGTTTGGTAACGCCAAGGGCAGAACTATTTCCAGAGCCGTAACTGTTAGCTAGCTGCCTATAATTACCTACCGGGTGCAACGACTTGGAGGAGGCACTTACCTTGTGGCACTATTCCCAGTCTCCCAGAGCGTTAGCAAAGGCAGCACAGCATTTAGAAAAGAGCAACTTACGTCAGTAGAACCACACTGGATCTCAAGATATGAACCAGATGGACAGGCCACACCCTCTCCCTGTTTCCAAATCCATAGCTATTAGCCCCCTCGCTGGAGTCAACTGATCAGTGCTAGAGTTGCATTTGGTGCGAGTTCGGATCCAGCCTACCAAAACCGCCACTAAATCGCACCGGATTTCATTTCTTAGAACTCAGAACCCACCCAGACCCGGTGCGATTTGGTTGCGGTTTCACTGCAATTTTCTAATGTAAGACAATTATTACAACCAGCGGAAGATGCCAGAACATACAACTTCCTTGAGGATGAAGAGAAGATCATCAGAGGCAGCCATTATGTCTACTATAGTAATATATAACGGGTTCAAATACAACATACTCATCTTGTGACGCATTGGCACCTGTTTAGGAAATATTACCATTGACTAGATGATCATGACTACCATAAGAGGTGATGCTCTGAAGCATGTCTGTATCACTCCAAGCTATCCTGAGATTCTAGAATCTTCCCACATGATATGGGGTTAGATTGTCGAGGGTTCGCCTGCGTTATTCGCCTTCCACATTAAGCTTTTCCATCAGAGGTATGGGATTTGGACTCCTCTACGCGGCAGGGTGCATGGCTCTCTGTTTTTTTCATAACAATATCCTGATTCCTGAACAAAAGCGGTCTACGTCTCCATTGTAATGAAACCTATGAAATTAAGACATAATCTCAAACCCTCCTAATTTAATTCTGCCGCTCCACCACACTAAATTTATCTTCTAATTGTCAGTGAATTACTCCCGACAACTTGAGATAACAGAAAGAGTTCCATTTTCAGAGCTGTACTTAGCAACAACCATACTACAGTAACTGTTACCCATAAATGGAATTGCTGGGCCCCTACTCTCAGCCTACCCATAGAGTTGATGTATAAGTTCGCTTCACTACTAATGCTATGGTGGTTAATAGGGATTAGTTGATTGTAAGCTGGTTGTTGTGGTTTGGTTAAAGTAAAAAATACATGGGATGGTTTATTGGTCTGCCCCGCGTGTGTTCCCGGCTTCCCGGAACGTAAGGATATGATTAGGTATGGGTTCGATCAAGGCAGAGTATGATTGGCTTGTGAAACCCCAAGCTTCCCGCGTCAAGCGTTGTGGGGTTGGGGTAGCGTTATTTGATTGCGCCAATCGTGCCTGACATCGGATCTTCGGGTTTATCAGTGTGCCCAGGTGTGGATGCATCTAGTGCCTTTTTACAGAGCTTACTTGTAATTAATTACTGTAGCGTCGGCTAAAAATGGTGCTGGAATAGGCAAAATGAAGAGCTTTTACCCACAGTATATTGCGAATAACCCCCAATATCCCAACCTTCAACCTTGGGATGGCAGCCGCGCAGCGCATCCACCCAAATCTATGAGACAAATAAGTTTACAAGTCCTCTGTGAGTACATTAAGCCTGCTAAATATAAAACTAGTTATGATGCTGCTTTGCTACATTACAGGCTAGTTGTATTTAGCGGGCTTCATGGACTGACAGAGGGCTTGCAAACTTATTTTGTCTCGAATATAGGATTACCCGCGAGGGTGCAGAACTCTTCATGTATCTAACCAGCGGTAATTGAATCATCAAGATATCGTCAATTCAATCAAGTTCATCATTAAATTAGCATTTGTTGTTTCGTTTTCGTTTTCGTTCTCGTGAGTGGCTGCGGATCGGCGATCCTGAGTTCAGTTGTCAGGGCAGATCCACATAGAGTGATCTCCTGTGTTGGAGTTGTTTATTTCATAGTTCTTTGATTCATCAAATCTCAGTCTAAAAATACTCCTACCATCCCGTCCATCCGCCAATATGGATTATGGATCCATTTTTGTTGGTTTACCTGGGTGTACAGCTAGCTTATTAGTTTTCAAATGCTATATTTGCTATTCTGATAACTCCAAGGATGCTTTCACTGTCTGCAGTTAACTCGAGGCCATTAAGCTGCACGGGACCCTTACGTTCTAACAACTGCATTTCAGAGAAGTTCGAATTTTATTTGGCAGTCGGCTGTGGTCCTGTGGAAAAGCAGATCATTTATAGACGAGGGTGGCTCGTCGGAATAAAAATATTTGAAGTCGTCCGATTGAGAACCGAAGTGAACGGATTTCACATTTACTATATTGCGTGGGCATGGAGATTGTAACAATCCACATATACACCCTCGTCGACGCGCACCCGCATCGAGGTGAATCCCTTGGGGGTCAGACAATCCGACCCCAAGGCATCCAAGCGCTTCTCCCCATGGTCTGCTCAAAGTTGATAAATGGAAGTTCGATAGTGTATTCAGCCCGGAGCCAATCCCGCGCCCCCGGAATTGGAAGTCCGGT
Source organism: Aspergillus hiratsukae (assembly GCA_014281905.1). Classification (NCBI taxonomy): domain Eukaryota; kingdom Fungi; phylum Ascomycota; class Eurotiomycetes; order Eurotiales; family Aspergillaceae; genus Aspergillus; species Aspergillus hiratsukae. Next base: position 73,557 of record JACBAD010002086.1, read on the forward strand.
AGGGATGGTTGTCGATTTCGTAGATGTACGCGTGGTAGTTAAATCCTGCGAAGGCTCTAATGCTCTATTGTTCGTCTGAGGTATACAAAGCGACATATACCATCAATAGATTCAACAGAAGAGCAAGATATAAGAACTGATCAAGTCTACAATGGCTTGTTCTAAACTAAAAGCACTACAGCAAGAACTCGTCAGATTATAGAGCTTCAATTGCTCCTTCTCGTGTGACATTCAACCAAAGCTGATTGGGAACGTCGACGAAAAAAAGTAAACAAAATATGCAGCTCGAAATGTACGCCGAGGAGTCAAACTATTAGGAGAGGGTCCTACGCTTAGACTGGTTTCTTAACTCAAGGTAGTGGCTCATCCTACTCCTGACCATATATATTTTCAGCTTTTGAGATTCTGTAATACCTTGCATGGCAAGCATCCACACGAGCTCATTGTGTATAATTTGAATCATAGTGCAATACTAATAGCTGTAAGTCAAACAGTAAACATTTCATAAATCCCATTTGCCATTGCTGAGCTACTATAGTGGTAAACTATGTACATTTTAGTATCATGATGTGCATGCATCCTAGGATCTACTATCTAGATCACACAGGCACCTGTATCCTTTTTCATGCTTGCCTGACCTGGTAACAAGCGGCCAATATGAGACGGGTCACTGCTGAATATCCTACATCCCCAACAGCAGCAGCACTTTCTCTCAACAGGTGACTGTGTGCGCTGGATAAAGCGAGGGACTAGCAGTCAAACGCAGATGTCCGGTCCACGTACCGCCGTGGTTCATGGTGCAGCACCCCCGAATCGCGCCCTGGGCGTTCAGTTTGTTGGCACACTTGTCCACTGCCGCGAGGATAGTCTTCTTCTCCGCAGTCGTGTCGCAGTTCTCGCCACTCGTTGTGGCCTCGTAAGCATATCCTTCGACATAGGTCCCGTCAGAGTCGGTGCCGTACACCAGGGAGCACGAGTTCTGATTTGATTTGCTCATGATGATGGCGGCAATGTCCTCGTAAATCTCAACCCCGGCGTTCGCCGCAAGGATAACGCTCGAAATGGAATTAACGATGGTTGCTGCCGCGACAACGGTCGTGATACCAGTGCGCTTCTCCAGGGTGTTGTTGGTATAAAGGGAGAGATAGTCGTTGCTCACGATGTCGAACGTCACGGTTAGGTTGGTTCCCAGACCGGCCCATTCCTCCGTAATTGGCGTGTAGGTCACTGTTGTAACATTGCTGTCCGCAAGGCATCGGTCAATAAGACCAAATGCGAGCAGAGAAGAGACAATTTTGCGTGCGTTGACCATTCTCCTGACGCCAGCCGAATGATAATGGCGCTGATGTCCGAAATGAGAACGAAAAACAGAATCCAAGCCTGCATTGAAAACTTCTAGGCAAATGCAAGGATCAGGAGGGCAGGAAATGGTGAGTAGACAGTGACTCTAGATCCAACGCAAAGGAACCTATGTGCCTTTTATAACTGAATATTCTCTCACCGGGCTGCTAAACAAGGCGCCTTGCGCAATCTTGCATTGTTCGAGCATGATTGTGAGGCGGATGTCGGCTGTAGGTGCAATGGTCCTGGATAGAGAGTGCTAGGCTTCAAACTGGAGTAACAAAGGTAATAGTGGTTAGCTAGCAGACAGGGAAAATTGAATGTTTGTCCACTATCTGATATACTAGTTCATATTGGCAGCACACAATGGGACTAGCAAGACAGCTAAGCAAAAGGTGAGCTCCAAGCTTTCCACTGCCAAGGAAAGGTATACGTACGCATTTTTGGGAGATGGTGAGGCATTGATATGGGCCCATATTGAGATAAGTGAACAAATCAACGATTCTCTTGGAGCTCTCACTTGGGCGTCAGCGTAGTACCTTTTGTCTGTCGGTATAAGAGACTCTGTCGTTGGGCTACAGAGGATGTTTTATGTTCTACTCCGTGCATATCAACTGACACCCGTAATAGTATCATTTCACCAAACCATACTTATTGCTTGCCCCTAACTTCAAGCAAGGCCAGTACTGGACCAAGCGGGAGGCTTCCGAGTCTACCTATCAGACTGGAAGATGAGTACCAAATCGTAATAGATCAAATCTAGACCATTTTACCTCAAGGCAGGCGGCAATTGCAGAATTACACCAGACAGAACTTGAATCATACGATACAGATAGACACTTCTGTCAGAATTCTATTTCCGAGTGTCTCAACATGAGCCTAAAATAAGCAATTTCAAGCGCAATGAGAGGACTGAGTGCTGCTAACGTATCTAACAATGTGGCGTGGTCATCTTCGTAGAACACATGATTCGATTGAGCCCAAGAATTCAGAGAATAAAACAATCCAAGCCTTGCTCTAAGTCCATTGCCAATACTTGTGGCTTGACTGCAGCCGTCATCCTGTAGGAAAATCTAGAATAAGCAACCAGCCCTGTGGGTCGTTGCCGCGTGGCGGATGCGTATGTTCTCACCAGGCAGGCTACACTTATCAACTGAGCGTACTCAGCGGTTATTAAGCATTCAAGCCTGTAGACGACTAGTTATAGTGACAGAAACAAGACATATGGGATGGCGAGAAGAGGCTGGAGGCTGCGTACGAACGTGCGACCAAAGACGTAATCCAGTTTGACTCGGACCAATTTAAGTGTCTGTTTTCCCACAATTATTATATCCCGGACGGGGCAGAATTATTGACAAGGTTGTCACCCATCCAATATGCGAGTGATCGTTATATTTTCTTCTTTAGCAGCGATCCAGCTGGTGGTCTGTCAGTCATCTTGGAATGGAGCCGGGGAACATAACCCGTCAACGGGAACGGAGATATCAAATACCGGTGACAGGGGTCTCTCAAGGGTGGAAGGACGATTCGGAGAATGGATACTAAAGCGAGATACCACAACAATTGCGGATGCAGTTACAACAACCTCCGCTACTGAGAGTGCGACCTCTGTGACAACGGCCAGCGGTTCCGATGCAACGACGACCTCAGAATCCACGACTACCTCGAGCACCTCGACTACCAGTAGCACAACCTCAACGACCTCTTTATCATTTACGACAACGACTACCGCAACAGCAACGGCGAAAACATCAAGTACAACATCCAGTAACTCTAGCAGTACCGTTACATCATCCGCCTCCGCATCCACAGCTGCATCAAGCACAACAACCACAGCAACAACGACAACCTCCACGCCAACCACCACTGAATCCGCCGAATTAAAAGAATGGAATCACCGCGGCGCCATCGCCGCCATCATAACCTTCAGCATCCTCGGCTCCTTCTTCGTAGGCGCCTGCATCGCCCGATGTATCCACAATCGGGCCAAGAAACGGCGCATTGAGGCGAGGGAGCAACTCGATAAGGAATCTTCGCTCTCCATGTTGACCTTGACCCAAGAGAACGGGAAATCGGCCAGCCAGTTAAAGTTGGATCGCGAGTCGATGATGTTCTGCGATGAGAGATCGCGGCCAGAAAGCGTGCCGTCGTTGTCGGGGCAGTGCCGGCAGGGATCTGTGGCGCATTCGTCCATGCTGGCGGAGGATATGGGTCGGCCGATAAGTAGTTGGAGACATACGCCGTTGGCGTGAAGGGGGAGCAGCATGGGACACCGTAGGTAGCGACATTGACCAATATGTCTATATTGCTACTTGCGTCCAGCATGCTGATGTCATAGAATGACGGATGAGATGACGATACGCTTCATGCAGATCTAGAATGATGATATATAAATACACTTACCCAGTCCAACCTGTCATGACTCTTTAACCATCTTCAAATACCAGACTACTACCCGTTGTCTGCCCCCGACTCTTCGCTTCCCGACGATCCGTCGACCACCACAAGACTCATTTCATTAAGGAGTTCCTCGACCTCGACCTCGCCGGCCTTGACCGCTAGATCCAGTGGTGTCCGACCCTTGTTGTCTTTCAACTCGGCTTCTGCGCCGTGAGCCAGGAGAAACTGCACATCGTCCCGTAGCCCTCGTTCGGCCGCGATGTGCAATGCAGTCTGACCTAGGATGTCTTTCGCATGGATGTTGGCGCCCTTGTTTACCAGCAACCTCATGACATGGTTCTTCGCTTTGACTGCTCGATGCAGCGGAGTCTTCTTGTAGTCGTCTTGCATCTCGAGGTCCGCCCCGTTCTTCAGCAGAAACTCCACCATCTTGCGATGACCGCGTTCTACTGCCTTGTGAAGCGGCGTTTCTCCGGAGTTGTTCGTCACATTGATATCAGAGTCTTTCTCTAGTAGCAAGCCGACTAGTCGTCTGTGACCTCCTAACACTGCGAGATGAAGAGGTGTATCACCGGCGTTGTCGGCTGCCTCGGCGTCAGCACCATTGGCCAGGAGCATCTCGACTATCTGTTCGCGTTCATGAAGCACTGCTAGATGCAGTGGCGTTGTACCATCCTTGGCTGCAGCATTCACCTGTGCACCTCTCTGCAGAAACAGGGCCGTCAGATCCACATCACCATCCGTCGCTAGTATGTGTAGCGTAGTCCTTCCTTTGGTATCTCTCGCGTTGACATTGGCACCTTTCTCAAGCAGCAAATTGAGCATTTTCATCCCCCGCTTCGTACGATCGTGTACCACCAACGCCAACAGAAGCGGGAGACCGGACTCTCCGCACGGTGAATCGATGTCGGCGCCCTTCTTGATCAAGTATTTCACTATGTCAGTATGGCCCTTTCTACCGGCCTGGTACAGCGGCGTGCCGTGTGGCCCCTTCCGGTCATTGGGAGACGGTTGTGCCTCTCTGTCAGCGCCATGGCGCACGAGCAGACGGACCACCGGTAGGTGACCGTTGCGCGCAGCCCACCACAACGGCGTCCTCCCGACCGCATCGGCAGCATTCACATTGACTCTCCTCGACCCGATGAGCAATCGAACCACCTCTTCGTGTCCTTTCTCCGCAGCCCACAGCAACGGCGTCCGCCCATGGTTATCCTTGACGTCCGGATCTGCATTCACCTTGAGCAGCTGCACCACAAATGGCTGGTTCCCCTGTTCCACAGCCCAATAAAAGGGAGTCAAGCCATTGACGTCGACGATGTCAGAATTGAGATCACCCCGAGCGAGCAGACGATTCATAATCCCTTCGTGCCCATTCTTCACAGCCAAGTACAACGGCGTTTGTCCATCGGCACCAGCGGCGTTTGGATCGACTTCAGCGCGTCCGAGTAACGCTCCCGCAATCGCTTCGCTTCCGTTCTTCACAGCCCAGTACAGCGGCGTCTGCCCCGCAGCGTCAGGCGTGTTCGCATTCAGATCCGCCCGTGCGAGTAATCGTCCTGCAATACCCTCATTTCCACTCTTCACAGCCGCGTACAAGGGCGTCTCGCCGTTGATATCGGGAATATTCGGGTCGACATCGTCAAGGGCGAGTAATTTCCCCGCAACGCCTGCATGCCCGTTTTTAACTGCCCAACACAGCGGTGATCGGCCTGTTTTAGCATCCACCGCATTCACGTCTACTCCCCCGGTCTCGAGCAAAATCTGGAGGACGCTCCCATGACCTCCCTCTGCGGCTAGTGAGACCGCATTCCGCCCATCTTCATCTTTGAAGTCGAGACGCAGGCCGGGAGTGCTGAGGAGGAGTTTGACAATCGAATCGAAGCCTTTGCTTGCGGCGAGGAAGAGCGCGACTTCCAACTTGCCCGGTACGGGCTTTTCTTCCGTCATCTCGACAGCGCGGCCCTATCGTCGCTCATAAGCGAGCTTTCACTTTGCGTTTGGATAAGTTGGTAGAAGGAAAAAGGCAGGTAGAGTGGCAAGCGATGACAACATAAATCAAATCCTCAGTAGACCCGCATCTGTGTGCCGCCACGTGGGGGGCTTTCACTGGTTGCTATGGAGTAAACACGCCGGCAGGGTATCAGGTGTGGTGACGATTGTTCCTGACTTGGTAAGTTGTCATACGTTCGTGTCGGTTGTCTTTCGGGCCTTCGGGTTGATTGGGTCGCACTGTTTCACGAATGTTCCGCAATTCATTCGTCGAGGTTACTCCGTACTCTGTTGTCGCCCGAATCGGGATCCGGTTCATGGCGTCGTACGACGGTCAATTGGTAGATGATGAGATGGGCATAAAGGATGGATTGTGCCTGACGAGCCTCGGCATGGATCCACTATATGATCAATCTGGCAGCAATCTTAATGAGAACCCAATGCGCACTAAGTACCTGCTGAATATATGTGTCTGTCTTTGTGTCTATGAAATTACCCCGCAGTCTTGAGTATGAGGGGCACAGATGGCGCTATCCCGCTTCGGGAATTTCCCAATAAGGCAAGTCTGTTTACCACGAGCGCGAGCAACACAGTAGATTTCTCTCTCTTGCAACTATCTCATCGTGCGTATACATTCTCCCCATCCATTCTCCTCTTCCCATGGATCGTTCTCTCGCCATGGATTCTTCTGCTGGCCTGTTCCTGTAGGCGTCTGCTAGATTTTGTCGCAGATATCTAAACCTTACAGGAGCAAAGCCAAGCGGATTATGATCTCAATATGATCCGGACAGACTTAGTACACGAACATGTCTATCATGATATTTTGTTTAGCATGGGCTATATTCTCGAGAGGTTTCATTAAAGATCAGCCGCTCATCAGCAAGCCCAAAAATACGACGAGCGCCATGGGTCTAAAGCTACGAGGTGCTGCCAGGAAATACAACCAACAGCTTGATCTATTGTGGAATACCTGATTATACTCGCATTCAATAGTCCTCCAAGCGTGAGCCACATCTCCTCTTATGGACATTGACTCCGGTGCTAAACACGTTCTCGAGGCCAGGTCGGACTTAGGGTGACGAATCGACTGCCTTGGCAAACGACGGAAATACCAACCCTAAATAAGCCTTCGATAGGCCCGTCAGAATATGCGCTGGGATATATTGAATACGAGCACGCATATTGGATCCAAGTCAAAAGAGGTATCTTATCTGCCTCGGAATACGAGTCATGATGTTAGTTGACGCCCTTCGAAGACAAGCACTCTCACTCCGACGGAAAACCAGCCAAAGTCCGATAACCCCATCTGCGCAGCTTATAATCCTCTCCCCTTGACCCCCGGCGTTTCCCCAATCGGCCGCGTCGACGCCACCGGATCCGACACAACTACTCTCAAACCGGGACAACTAGTCTACGTCGACCTTAGCGTACGAGCGCGCGATGACCCTCTCAAAGAACAAGGCATCCCCATCCTTCAGGGACTCTTCGGAGGGATAACGCCTGAAGCGCGCATCCTATCCGAAAACCACTGGCACCATGGCTCGTGGGCAGAGAAACAGATCGTCCCGCTGGAAAACGTGCATGTTCTCAATGAGTCGCTCCTGCTCCAGCAGATGGGCTATTCCCCAGCACGGCTGACCTGGATCGACACCCTCCTTGTTCCGTATGGTGGTCTGCTCTCCGGGGCACTGCAGCCGGGCGAGACGGTGATCTTGTGTTTTGCGACGGGGCATTTCGGTGGTGCTGCGATTGATATTGCGCTTGCGATCGGTGCGGGAGGGTAGTTGCTGTAGGACGACGGATGAGTTTCCTGGAGAGAATCCAGGCTGTCTATCCGATGGGAAAGGTAGTCGGCGTTGCGACGGAGGGTCTCGATGAGTCTTCCTTGAGAGATTCCCTGAGGAAAGCGACTCCGCGCGGGCTTGGTGCAGATCTGTTTCTTGATTTTATTCCGACGTCTGCTGCAGAGGGGCAGAAATGGATACACATCTCGTCTGCAATATCTGCATTGAAGACCAACGGTCGCGCGGTTCTTATGGGTGGAGCTTTGGATCCGGTCAGCTTGTCTTATTCTGAGCTCATGATGCGTAATATCACGGTCAAGGGAAGCTTTATGTTCGGCGGAACTGCTCCGGCAAGGTTGATCCGGCTCAGTCCAGATGGGGAACCTGTCGTTGTCCAGATTCCACCACATTGAGTTTGATTCCAAGGACTATGAAAGGGCGATTGACGAGGCTGCGACAATGACTGCTGATGACAGCGGAGTGGTCCTGGTCCACAAAGGATAGTTTGGAGCAGTGCAGCAACGGAGGCCAAAAGCTACTTGGCCCTCGTTCAGGGACCCGAGATATAAGCATGCGGACTCATTTACTGCTTCGTGTCATTCTAGAATGTGGAATGCGTCAATTCAATACCTCATTGTCCTCAGTTTATTCACGTAATTATCCAGCAGATAATCCTCTTCCATTATATTGTAATGAAAGCGAGGCTGAGCTGATTCTTCATTCATATCCATCATTGTTCGAGCATGCACAGAGACACCGTAGGACCTAACAGAGCTGTAAACAAGCCGAGACAACGTCTCGACCATACGTGACGTCGGTAATCGCAAACTGCATCCCCAGTCTCAAGTCCAAACTACTCCAGTCTCTCCGCTTGTATTTTCGCCTCCAGATCATCCTGTCTGGCGCCTGGCATTCGTCGCCATCGTGAAGGCCACGTCCATCGACCTGTCATAGCAAATAATCTCGTTAGATTCCTCCCATGGACACACAGTGTGATCGTCGGGTCTTACGTCGTTTTCGAACAAGTTTAACAGCAAAGAAGTATTCCCTCAACGTCTTCGGGCGGTATTCGGGGAACATGCGGTGGAGTATCCGGTCGAGTCTATGTTGCAAGACACGTCAGTTCTGTACCGGAGAGAAGAGGATGAGGAGGAGCTTACTCTGGTCGGATAACCCTCGCAGCCCAACAAGTGAGAAGAAGGATAGCTAGCACGAGGGCGGAAAATAGCAGCCAGTGAGGCATGGTGTCTGAAAGTACTAGGATGAGACGCGGGAGTTGATAAATCGAGGTGATGTGACAGGCGCTCAACCCAACAAGAAGGAGTTCCTTGGTTGGTGAGGCAAATTGATGGTGCACTGAGGTTGGGAAGGAGGAAGTCAGATGCAAGTTGAGTAAGATGAAAATGGTAGGAGGAGGGACGGAGAAGGCCACGAACACTGATCATCCTGAATTGGCAGTCAAGGAGCCTTAGTGTCTATTCAGCTCTATTGACATGGCTAGTGAATATTCACATTGTCATATCAGATGCATCATGTCTTAGTTCCGATAAGACCTGGTTTCATACCCAGGTCCAATTCACTAAACCCACATCCTAATGACTTCGTCGCTCCCGATACGAGGATACTTTATCCAAACCAACTGCCTTTCATGGTCATCAGTTGCAGACAAGAACTTGTCTCCAGCTCAAGGAGAAAGCCAGAGACAGGCTTTGCGCCTTGGTTGCGCACGCGCCGATGTTCGATGACTTTTGACTTCGTTTCACTCACATATGCCCAAGATGCTGCTATTGAGGAGTTGCACAACTTTGTTCTTCAGATCATGCTGGAAAACCCAAAGAGCACACGTATGCAGGATATATTCAAGGAGCACCTGCGCTGAGGAATCCCCTTCGCATCAGACTTTTACCGAAGAGCTTGCTCGCCAGAGCTTTAGAAGACGTACTTGTCAAGGGCATGCGAGGGAAGAAGGATTCATGGAAATCTTCTGTAAAGATTGTCGGTCTGCGCTCCAATGGAAGAAAGTGTGCGCTCGCTTTGGTCTCTCTCTTCTTGCCATCGTCTGCCTGGACTGGGTCAATGCCGATTTTTCATGACACTCATTGTGGATATTATGGCATTTTCTGGTCTGCCTTTACAGTTGGCTGAAACGATTTTTACTATACTCATCATCTGAGATCAGTCCTGAGGAGATTCACAGAATCGCCTTCTCTCCTGCTAGATTGCAACTGAGTGTGGAACATATTCCCTCGGTAGAGCCAACTTGCAATCAACTACTTGTGGACGTCCTCGGCTCAGAGCAATTAATCTTGTATAGTCTTCACAAGACGACGATCGTCTCGGTTGCTCGAAATCTTCAATCAGGGTTGACTTCAGTGAGCTGAATCACCTCGTCATTTACACAACAGCTTCAACTCACTATCGTCTGTCTTCGTTATCGAGATCTCGATTCCAGAAGATAGCACTTGGGCTTGCTATATAAAGTCCTGGTTCTTTCTTTTGTATCCATCTTTATTCCTCCAACCATCTACCAAACCTCAGCTCCTTTGAATACTTTTACCAAACACCTTCCAAGAGCTTCGTGAACACACCACAGAACCATTAATACCCTTGCAGAACCTCAAGATGCGTCGCAAGCGTGATGAAAACGAGGAAGACTCGATCGAAGAGCGTGCACAGAAAAAGATGCTACAGTAAGGACACCCTCATATGCGCAAAGCTATGCATGGATGATCTAACAGCCTCATGTATAGACTCAATCAGGACGGAAAGCTGTCTGACTTCAAGTTCACAGTCTGGAATGAACCGTTCTACGTTAACAAGATCGTCCTGTCTGCTATTTCTCCATACTTTGCAAAGAAGTTCGAGGCCGAGTGGAAAGTGAGTCCCTCAGTCCCTCAGCAGAGGAACATATCGATTCAACAGTGGCAGATCTAACGTAAGCTAGTCTGAAAAATCCGTGGATCTGAGAACCGAACACAGCATCGAAGCATTCTCGTGCATGATTGAATACATCTACACCTACACCTCTGGGCAACTTACCGAGTGGCTCCAGGAGTTCGATCCTGTGCCAGTGGTACAGTGGTATTTTGAAGTTTACCATATGGCTGAAAAGTACAAACTCCCTGGTCTCAAAGAGCAAGTGCTGGAGCGCCTTCCCTCTGCCGTCAAAGCCTTATACTGTCCAGGGGAGCTTCACGATGTCGTGGACTGGGAATACATCTCTGACTCGGAATTGGGCAAGGTCTTTGTGGCCGCCGTCGCGGATAACGTCCACATCATGCAGGCTTTTGAAGACCTCGATAGAGTGAAGCTGTTCCTCGTTATGACGCCTACGTTCGCAGCGGACCTAATCTCCGAGCTGGTCAAGAGAAGAATCCTCACTTGCCAGTGTGGCAGTTGACGAGCTTGGTTGACTTTCCTGGGCCGGAATTCCATCACTTTTGTTGCGACACACGGATCAAATCGGAACTGGGGTTTGCCTGTCCTGTATCACAATTCCCACTATTGGTGCCTTTTGATTTTCGGTGAAATTTTGGCCAGGCGCAGTGTTCTTTAGGAAGGCTTGACAGTATGCAGCACTTGCAAATATGATATAAGTTACATGGCTTCTCCACATCAGAGACAATGCTACTAGCCGTAACTAAGAAGTCAACTAGCACAAACTGCCATCACCGCACGACTGATCACAGTGATAAGTCCCAATCCAATTATCCTCTCCATAAACATCCAGCCCCATCATCCACCCATTCAACACCTGGTGCAAGTAATCCAGATTCTGGGGCATACCATGCGCCTTACCCTCATTCGAGCAGGGGTAGTCCTGCGTCAAACCTCTGTTCCCATTAAGTCCACTTCCCGCGGTGAACCACCCATTGTACGAACCCAGCGCCTTGATCGCATTACCCCCTGACGCATCAAGCTGCGACTTGAGGTAGTGCGTTCCCGCGTCCACGTTATCCTGGATACTATCCGTGCATTGGCCATTCGGGTAGTTGTCGCACGAGACCTGCATCAGACCTGGTGTGGGACCGCCGGCGTTGGCATTGCACGAGGACTCTTGCATAGCGATGACGGCGAGGATGACCGGGTTGACGCCGTACTTGGATGCGCTGCTTTGGAAGTAGCTGTCGTACTGGGCGCAGGCGGAACCAATGCCGTTGTAGAAGTCTTGGAGGTTGATGGTGTAGACGTCGTCGATGGAGAGGAAGGGAGGGTTCCAGCCGGTGGTGGTGATCCCGGTGTTGAGCCAGTCTTCGGATCTGGGTTCGCTGTTAGCAGGAATGACGTGAAAGATTAAGGGGGGCAAACGACATACCCATTTGGACCGGTGCTTGGGGTGACGTCGGCTGTTGCACCTTGGGCCTTCGGGTTTATACCGACTCCTGGGTTGGCTGACTGAGCGGTCGCGCCAATAGCGAGGGCGAGAGAAGTCAGAGTGATGCGTTTTAGGCCAGCCATTATTGCTGTTGCTGTTGTTTGTCTGTGGTGTCCGGAGAGCTGAAAGACGAATGATTCTCTCAATCCAGTCGACCGGCAGGTGAGCTTAAATACTCACTTCTCCAAAGAGGATCGCTCTGCCTACCGCAGACACAGTCTCCTCCGAGCCATCTTCATCAAAACCAACATGTTAATGCGAATCGACCAATTTCTCGAATGGGTAATTCGGCAGTCCTGACGATCATGGAACACGACCAATCAAACTCGGCAACTCTTGTATGAGGCCATAAATCCCAGCTAGCCTGATATGTGCGACCCCCGATCCGTCTGACCTGAATCATAGCTTGTAGCAGAGTCGTCTTAGCGTCGGTTCGGCATTTGCTTCAGTGCCGTCGATGTTCATCTTGCCAACTGCCTCTTGGTGAATGAGTGCAAGTATTTCGACTGTTATTGCAACAGACACGAGTATGAGATACTCAGATAATTCTGAGACATCTATCATCTATCAAGCACCAGCTTCCGGGTGTCGACCATCGAGTAAGTCTGACGTCTGGGTGGCATCGTGCAAGTGATTATGTCAGCAATGCCGATCGTATTGTCTCTATACCAATTTCCCTTTTAGGAAGTGCATAGGGTTACATCTGGAGTTGGGGGCGGTTTTGCAGTAATGTTCCCACTTTAGTGGAAGGAAATGAATAGTATCTGCAATAACACTCTTCGTCTGTTATCTTTTCTTTTAAACCGGGTTACAGTTATATTATGCAACCCCGCGATGCCTTCATTGACTCATCAACCAATATTTGATGGTAATGGCGGATTGTCTGAAATAAGATCAAGAAGCCCATATTGTTCGGTACAAGCGGAGCATGAGTTGCCAAATGTCGCCATCACACATGTCCAAAGTATTCGGCAACTGACTGACCGCGACGTGAGCTTGATGTCATCCCCTTCCTGACATATAGATTCTGGCCACTGGAGCCTGCTTGAATCAACTGTCAAGAACAGTACAAACACCAAATTCGTGGCGCTTATTGCCCGAACCTGAGCGATTATAGCTATTTTGAAGGAAATGTGGGCGTCCCCAGTGCCCCGTAGACTAAACTAAGCATAACCCATCTGCGGGCCGCCATAGCTCTGGGGGACGGCCGGATGGCTTCTTGAGCATCCGGGGTAAACGCCATCTAGCAGAGATTGCAGGATTCAGGGTGTCATATATCAAGCTTCGATGGAATTCTAAAGCAACAGGTGTTCCAGATAGTAAGCTCAACTTGCCTGCAACCAGAACCTTAACCTCTCCGCGGAGTGGTATTATTCTAGAACAACGGTTAAAACTTTTGTTTTACATGTGCCAGACAGACCTGTCCCTTGATAGATGTTGGATATACGCTGTGTAACCAGTAGGGGTTCCAAATCATTCTAGGGACCTCTACTGTACACCGGAAGATATCTCTTCCACTATCCAACTCTCGGCAGCACTTACTTCAGCAGGCATATGTACGGACGAGAGGCAGGGCGTCGGTCATTCTTCGCGGAAATTCGACGATTCCTCGGCGATTCCACGAGGCTACAATGAGTGCAGAGGCAAGAATGACATAAGCTGGATCAAGTGGCATTGCTCTTGGTATGGGGGATTTGACTCGGCAGTTTAGGGCTAATATTTGCCCTGCAGTATTGAATCCTATTTCCATTGCTCATAATGTCAATCATAACCTATCTAGGACGTACAGTTTCTTCTCTATAACTTTTCATCGGGAATTCCCAGCATAGACGTATGCGTTACGACAGTGGCTGCCTACCTCAAAAAAGGGCCTTCCCTTTTGAAAGGTGTCAATAACACATCCCATGGTTCATTGTTCGCCTGTTGACTAAAAGCAGTGTGCATTGTAATGCGATTGGTGGAAGGTTAGAATTCTCCTAGCTTAGTCACAATACTGACCACTCATGGTTCGGCATCGTGGAAAGCTCAATTTTTTTGTGTTTCTGCCCCTGGCCCAGAGGGATGGAACCATGGTTCGACCAGCTTTCACCCAAAGCACTTGGATTTGAGTGTTTCAGTGGAATCTTCTTGAGGAAAGCCAGGAATAGAGACAGCATTGAAGAAAAAGTCATGAAACAGGGAACAATGAACTTGTCCTTGGATGCTTGTATGTCGGACGTAGGCCATGAGTCTTGAACTCTTGATTTCTACCTGTCATCGATTTGCATGAAGAAGCCTACGAATCGACCCAAAGACCTCAGTAACTACAATTCTCCTAGCACAAGTACCTGTGGAGGAACCGCTCCACACACAAGACTTGGACTCTTCTAATAGCGTTTCCACTTTCCCAGTTTGCGTGTTCTGACCATTTCTCGGTACTTGGCCTTGAAGATCCAAAAGTCTAGAACTCCAGCAATATGCTCTTTGTCCTTTGAGCAGGTTTAACCTTACAATGTTCAGTCTTGTGTTCTTTGTGTTTTTTGTCTCTTGATGCTGAAACGCATAGTAAAGTCAATCAACACAAAGGCATACCAAAAATAATGCAAGGTCCAGAGCCGCGCAACCAACCTCCAACAACCAGACTCTTTCTATTGCAGAGCCGGGTCCCACACAGAGCCACCGGCAGGCAAAGTGGCCAATGGCGTTGAAAATGCGTACGATTCAGGTACCACCCATAGATTTGGCCAATCTGGAAACAATACCACAAATGTCCTCCCACTGTCTTCAATCGAACTATCCAATAGGCTACTGTCAGGCTGTCAACGAGCACACGACCACATGGATCTAGACCATGGCATCATCTTTGTCGGATACCCAGTCCCATCAGCTTGTCTATGCTGACGCATCCCTGTTCCATCGTCCTGGATTCTAAGGTACTATCCACAGGTACAACCTCCGAACCAAGGACAACGACATCCACCAGCGCCATGGATGTTTGAGAACACAGATTCACTTACAAACAGTGGGGTGGCGGGGAATCAAAATCTGCTTTCAGGATGTTATAAAAGGGCATGACAGGGACCCTCTTGGACTCTTCTCATTCAACAATCGCGTTCATTAACTGTGTATAAACACACTTACATTCCTTCTTCATACACTCTCTTCGAATCATCAATCCGTCGTTGCTCCAGTCAGTAACGACACTGCCATTCCTTCAGACTTCGCAACTATCTGAAGCACGCTTGACGCGACATCCACTCTCTTCAAAATGCAGTTCACCAAGTCTCTCCTGCTGCTGGCAGCCCTCACCTCCAGCTCTCTGGCCCGTATGCAAGGCCACGAGCGCCGTCAGTTCTCCCCCAGCCCCTCCTCCACAGTCTCTCCCTCTCCCTCCTCCTCCTCCTCCGGCGGCACCTCCGCCTGGACCGGCACCCCAGCCGGAGGCTCCTACGCCACCGCAGGCTTCGGCAGCCGCACCTCAAACAGCGGCAGCGGCAACACCTACGCCGGCAACGTCGGCAACCCATGGGGCAGCAACATCATCGAAGTCCCCGCCGACTCCGCCTCAAACTACAAGAACGTAGCCCAGATCTCCGGCCAGAACACCGACCCCTGGACCATCGTCTTCTGGAACAAGATCGGCCCCGACGGCCAGATGACCGGCTGGTACGGCAACGCCGCGCTGACACTCACCCTCAACGCCGGCGAGACCAAGTACGTCGCCTTCGACGACGACACCAACGGCGGCTTCGCGGCCGCCCCCGGCAGTATCCCCAAGGACTCGAGCGGCGGGTATGCGTCGACCTGGGGCGAGTTTGATTTCAGCAGTGCCGGGAATGGCGGCTGGTCTGGGTTTGATGTGTCGGCTATCCAGGCGCAGAATGCGGGGATGGAGATCCAGGGTATGAAGATGTGTGATGCGCTAGGTGGGGTTTGCTCTAGTATCACTCCTGGTGCGGCGTCTGTTGATAATGCTTATACCGCTGCCGAGACGGCTATTGGGGGTATTGGTGGGAACCTCCCTGGTGGTGGTGCGGTTCGTCTGGCTGTTACCATTGACTACAGTGGTTAGCTGGGTATTTGATGATTGAACATGAAAACAAATACTAGAATTATATAGATATGGCATGGTTGCTTTGAGAGCGACCAGACGAATGACACTCGTTTATGTTATCGGTTCCCAAGCAAATAGAAAATAAGCCACAAACCCTAAATACTGTTTGATTCAATCATTGGATTGCTTCCGTCCAAAGTCCGATAGTGATGGCTGACTCGTCAAGGTTCCCCGTAGTCCGACGTACAATCAGAATCCCGAAAATCATCGGCCTTCGCGATGCCAAGACTGGTCACACCACAGTACAGTATCTCCGATTGAGAGGGCGTCATCGCCTTTGATTATGCATACTGGTGTACTCATCGTAGCTAATATTGGTCATATCACCGATATTATCTCCAGCCATATTTCCGATGTAAACTTTCTCTCATCATCCCCTGTAGCACCATCGAGGTATAAAATCCCCAGTTACCCCGGTCGCTTCTCGTCCCAGTACCGGAAGACAACCACAACACAACTCAGCAGAACTTTCGGATCTTTCCAGAAAACATTAAAATGGCTCAAGTCTGGCTCATCACCGGCTGCTCCTCAGGCTTCGGCAGCGAGTTCGTCACTCAAGCCCTTTCTCGCGGGGACAAGGTCATCGCAACAGCACGCACCATCGCCAAAATCGCCCATCTCCGAGACGCGGGCGCTGCAATCATGCAGCTAGACGTGACAGCCTTGCAGGAAGAACTGGACCAAAAGGCCTCTGATGCGGTTACCATCTACGGAAAGGTAGATATCCTCGTGAACAATGCAGCATACACGCAGTTCGGGACATTGGAGGACATGAAGTAAGTCTCTGAGCTACCGACAGGACCCATAAGATGAAATTAATGAGTACCCGTACAGCCCTGGAGATTATCTTTCGCAATTCACCACCAACGTTTTCGGAACGATCAACACAACCAGAGCGTTCCTGCCGCATTTCCGTAAACGCAGGGAAGGCGTGATTGTTAACATTGGGTCGATGGCAGCGTGGGAGTCGTACCCTGCTGTCGGAGCGTACTGCGCCTCCAAGGCTGCGCTTCGCTGTACGTCATCTCTATAAGTGAACTTAGAGACATGCTGACAGAAACAGATGCAACGGAGGCTCTCAGCCAAGAGACTGCATCTCTCGGAATCAAAACGCTCCTGGTCGAACCGGGCCAGTTCCGAACTGAGCTCCTGAGCGCCAAGAATAGCATGTTCGCGGAAACAAAATTCCCCGAGTATCGGGAGTTGACTGAGGCTTCGTTTGCGACATTCCGCGATGCGAATGGGAAGCAGAGAGGTGATCCCAAGAAAGGCGTTGCGCGTATTATTGATGTGGTCAAGGGGAAGAACGCGGCCAAGGGAAAAGAGTGGCCAAAGGAGCTAGCGCTGGGGCCGGATGCGGTGGCGGTCATTCGGAAGAAGTGTCGGGATACGTTGAAGAAGCTGGAAGAGTGGGAGGAGTTCTCTTGTGGGACGGATATTTAGTCTGGTTTGCGTGCGCTGTATGTCCCTTCGATGTGGATAGCGATGGACTTGTTGGTAAGAAGATGATGGATAAACCTTGCAACCCGTTTGAACGAGAAGGCTCATATGTATGTCGACGTTCTGAAGCAGAAAGTACTTGATATCCAGCGTCAGGCTGCAGGCGCCTTTTAAGACTCTGTCCAATAAACATCAAGTTCAGGACCATGCAGCATCCATTCAATCATCCATGGCCTCGAGACACGCATCCATCATCCGATCGATAGCCTCAGCGCGTTGCATAATAGTGATATACTCCCTCTCTGCAAGCGTGTTCAAGGCCTCACCAACCCAGTGCTGACAGTTCCAGTCCAGGCTCTCTGGCCCATTCTTGATTAATGTCTTTGCGACAGTGGACTGAATGGGCCCTGAGCCGACCTCCTCTGAGATCTCGGCCACAGGCACCACTTTTGCGAGCGATCCCACGGCAGAGGGATCCGTGTCCTTGACTTGAGCATATTCGAACATGCCCTGCGTGCCTAGGATGTGCATGATGAAACTTTGGTTGTCAGGGAGCTTCAGGTACAAAGCGGTGTGGCGGTATTCATGATAGTCTAGAGGTTCGCCTTTGTAGACGAGGACATAGAGTTTGAGCATTTGAAGGGTGGAGAGAGTTGCAATTACTCTCAGTAGATCATACCAGAGGATAGCTCAAGGGTGCAGGGGGAAAATATCAACACGGCTGTGATACGTTGACACTTTGCGACCGAAAGAACCTTAGGTTCCTTACCTAAGCGCCTTGACAGTGGGGCAATATTCACACACTTCCACCAATCACACAACATTCCTAACAATGACGTCACATCCTTCTTCCCTTCAAATTCCGATGCCCTCAATCACTAATATATCCTGCTATAGGACACTAGAGACAGTTCTACTCTTATTGATAGTAGTAAAGCTACTTAGAGAACTCATTAACATGTACTATATCGCTGAATTGCGTGAATTCGTCTCAACTTCAGCATTACTTGACCTCCCGGAGACCAACAAGATCGTCCCTTAGTTTATATATCCGGGACATCTTCGTCTGGCCTAAACACATGACATTAGAGAGGTCAGAGGTACCTTGGAATGACTGACAATACGCAAGTATTATGATGACTTTGAAAGTTCTCATCGGTCTCTGGTTCTTCAATGACATCCTCAACAGATGTCCCAATGCATTCAACTCCCTCAGCGACCGAAAACATCAGGAGAATATCAGGAGCTAATAGGGCACCATCGCAAGCGTAGCCCTGGATAGGCCGACATCCATCCAAGGCACGAGTCCAGGACGAGCACCAGCCGTTGGTGGAAACATCAAACATCACATCCCTGTGAATGAGAGAGGTGTTGTCAGATGTAGGCCACCCAGTCGATCGTCGATCATGCATCAGATGTGCAGATCATCCCTTGCAACACCAAGATCGCCAAGATCTCACCTTCTGAGACGTGGTCAATGGCGATCCTTGACATCGAGGTTTGTGGATCATGTACTTGACGTGCATGGAATGTCTATGCTGCATCTATACAGAGGCCACGTGGTATAATTCTCCAGGTGATGTATATAAAGCTAGCATCTCGAGGCTTGCTGCATGCTCTCAGATATGCAACGGTTGTTAAGATAGTCTTGGTAAGATTATAAACTATGTACAATAGTCTCGTGAAGAGACGAAGCTTGATGGGACAGACCTGATAGACCAAGTCAATAGAGAAGACAGCTTACTATCATATTCATTGGTGGGTAATATCGGTTACAATGAGAATCTTCTATTAGAACGATAGCTAGCCATACGACAGGACCATACAAGGAAGTAAGGTCATGCTCGATATATCCCCTTTGCGGTGATTAATGACTTCTACACATTATTCCTTATTTCCATTTCCTTAGCAAACTTTGTGAAGTCAATCTCTGTATAGAGTAAAGGATGTAGTCAGTGACAGTTAGGACTGTTTAATTAATAGAAGAGGGGCTTACTCTCTATTTTCAGCGTGATTTCGTAACCACATCATTTATGGCCGGGAGAGGAAGACTGCAAAGGATCGATTCACCGTTTATTCTTCTTTGTACAGAGCAACCTCGATGGCAGCAATTACCTCGGCTTGACAGGAGGGAACTACGCTGTACGGACGATAAGCTTTATTTCCTCGCGTTTCTATGGCAATCTGCAATATCCCCGGAAACCCAGAGAAGGACACTGACAGGTCGTCGATACTCAATACCCGACATCAATTGATAAGAAGACTGGGGTGAAGAAAGAATAACCCGCTTGGCCGTCGGGCGCCGTCACTTGCATTATCTCTGCAGAAAGTAATATCGAATCAATCTAAACTGATAGAATACTCCGTCTTTTCACCGGAAGGTTACATCGACAATCTGCCGCTGACAATAGCCTAATCTACTTAGTTTCTGCAACCATATTCGCCAAACTCACCCCGATGCTTATAATTCGCCAAAATGCTTGACTAAAGCTTGAGGTACAGCGCCAGCTAATCTCCGGCTCGGTTAGTCTCTGCCACAGTAGCATCTTACCTCCTCTTCCTAGCCCCTTTGAACACTAGAGGAACCGCTAACTCTGTAGTAACTTGCTTGTGCACTCTTGACCATCCTTCTTGGCTGTCACACTAGCAATTGATTATATTGATCGTAACCGAGGACACCGAGCACCGTCGGAGGCCCGTCGAAATTACCAAAGAAGGGAATTAGGCAGAACTGTTGAAGATTGCGCGATAGGCTGGCGATGAAGTCCTGCACGGCAAGTAATCTACCCCGTGGCTTCAATCACTGGCTTGGTCTCATTGGCGTGCGTATACTTTGTTGCTTGTAGTTCTTGGCAGATGCTTGACTCTAATGGCAATGATCGCCAAGTCATGATGGACGTGACCTCCTTCCAACGGCATATCCTCCTGCCACCGTTATCAGTCCTCCGATGGGTTTCCGGAGGGGTAGACGATCTGCAAGCAGAGGCCAATCAAGATCCTCACAGACGCGATATTCGCGAGCTTATTTGGCCCAGACTCGTCTAGTCTTTGGTCCCGTCGGGCTCCCCCATGGCGAAGCGAGAAGATCTTCTCTGGACTTGCCGAATTTGCACCTCGAGTAACTTGCGAAGGACGGCGAATGATACTGCAGATGCAGTTCTCACGGAGAATATTCCAAATCCGATCAGTTTCAGATTCTATTCTCCATCGGTCTCCGGTCCTTCTCCTCACGGCGTGATAGAGCGGAGTTGCTTGGATCTCAATTGATCAGTTCGAGAGTGTCAGGCGAAGGCATCTTGCGCAGGAGTCATTTTCCCACTGAGATAAGGAACGGGTAGTCTGGTGCTCAAGTATAAATTGAAGCTGAATTCTCCGTCAACACGTTCTAGCAGCTCAAGCAAGACTCGCAGTTTCTTGACTACTATCACCTTTCAGGCTCATCCTTGACAGCAATCGTCTCTTCACCCATCATCATCACCATCATGAAGTTCACTTCTGTCATAGCCTCCGGCTTGCTTGCCACGGCTGCCATTGCTGCCCCCCTTACCGAGCAGCGTCAAGCGCGCCATGCCCGTCGTCTGGCCCGCGAGAACAGATCGAGCCACCCTCCCTACAAGCCCGGCACCTCCGAGGTGATCAAGCTCAGCAAGACCAAACAGGTCGAGTACAGCTCCAACTGGGCCGGTGCCGTCCTCATCGGCAATGGCTACACGTCCGTGACCGGCACGTTCGTCGTGCCTACCCCCAAAATGCCCAGCGGCGGCTCTTCCAGCGAGCAGTACTGCGCCTCCGCCTGGGTCGGTATCGACGGTGACACCTGCAGCTCCGCCATCCTCCAGACCGGTGTCGACTTCTGCATCCAGGGCGGCTCTGTCTCCTTCGACGCCTGGTACGAGTGGTACCCCGACTACGCGTACGACTTCAGCGGCATCTCCATCCACGCTGGCGACACCATCAAAGTCACCGTTGATGCCACCAGCCTGACCGCTGGCTCGGCGACTATCGAGAACTTGACCACCGGCGTGACCAAGACCCACACCTTCACTGGCGGTGTGGACGGCGATCTGTGCGAGTACAACGCCGAGTGGATCGTTGAGGACTTTGAGTCCAACGGCTCTCTGGTGCCGTTTGCTAACTTTGGCACCGTCACCTTTACCGGTGCTTACGCTAATGGTAATATTGGTCCTTCTGGTGCCACCCTTATGGATATCGAGCAGAACGGCCAGGTTTTGACTTCCGTCTCCGATTCGGGCAGCTCTGTCACCGTTAAGTATGTCTAAGGGCTGTCGCTCTGGATGAGTCGAAGCACTTTGTGATGGCGATGAATCTAATGTTTTGAACTTTTGATGAGGGATGAGTCGGAAGAATGAGGCGGGCGAGGGGAAAATACGTGTAGTGAGCCTGAGGCAGACTTGTTTAGTTTCTTCAATATATCATCTTTTCTCTCCTGCTTTATACACGATTCTCAGTAAACATCACGGGTATGAAAATATTATCGATGCGAAAAACAGCTCGCCAGCTGTCTGTCAACTCTCTGTCCAATATCTCTATAGATTTTCTTTTCCTCCTAGCAGCTGACTCAGTCACAATATAAAAGACACAGAATAAATGCTATGAGAGCATGGCTTTTATCATCCGACTCCAACCATTAAACAAACTCGGTCATATAGTTCGGCTGACCTTCCCGAAGTCCAACATGGATCACCAGGGTAACCTAATCGTTTTGAAACGTCGAGTGTGAGACGAGACATCCCGCACAGTCTGATCGACTGTGTCTCTTTGTCGAAGGAACTCCGTCAGCTTCCTGACTGAGTATCTTCGTTTCCTTCTTCCAGAAGCAAGTTGATTAACTCTCATGGCTTTCGCCATCTACAGGATCTAGGTTCCTGAGCTCCTCCCAGGGCATGCATGCCTCCACGTATAGTATCACCTTATATAGCTCTCCCATGACTCCTGCCAGCGGAAAATATGTCACATTGCCTCAGAGCTACTAAACTCGCATCAATCGTCGCCTTGTCAGCCGGTTTGGACAATTGGCGCATCCAGTTACTCTACGTGCTTGTCTTCCGTGGACCATCGAGCCACTCAGCAGATATACACACGGCCAAGGATCCTCAAGCCCTGGAGTGCCGCAAACTAGCCGATGGCCATGGGGTTTCGTCATTGTGTCAGACAAATCCGAGCAACGGATATGTTAGCTGTTGGACCTGGGTGCTGGATTCTTGTGGGTTTAATATCGTTGGCTCTGCTGGAGGCATTAAGTTGTATGTTTGATTGTCACTGGATCGGCGCCCTTGACTAAGGCGGCTGCTCGGATATATCACAGCACTTGCGCTTGCTGATAACACCGAGGTGAATTGGAGGAAAAGAATATATGATATGATGCAACCCAAATTGATAAGGCATTAGGCGACCCAACATATGTGATGAAGACCATTGTGTCTGCTATCGTATGCGTCAGGTACAAATAGGGATGCTCCGTGTACATATCGGCTGGGCCAAAAGGCCTAAGTCGCCAATCGATATCTATCACGAGATGGGGGCTTTTGAAATAAAGCTCTGAAAACCTTATGTTCTACACCTTGCGTCAACAATCTCTGTACCTCATGCTTTATGCACCATTCCTATCCATGAGTTCAGCCACATCGCGTGTATGCGGTAATTCTGAAAGGAGCCCGTTATGAGTTTGCGCATAGGGGGGCCCCTTGTCGACCGTGACTACCTCAGTTGGTGGTGTTTGGATTCGCATTGCTCGTCTCGCCTTTCGTTCGAACAGCGCCCAACATAGCATCATCAACGCGATGACTCCCAAGGGAACTCCCACTCCAGCTCCAATCGCAGTGTCATAACAGGACCGTGTCGCCGTGTCCGTGGAAGCAGCCGTTGTCGCTGACGATGAGTTAACATCGCTCAAGAGAGCCACGCCGGTTAGCGCGTACCCCGTTGGGATCTGGAAGCCTTTTGATCCATCTGGACAGAGGGTGTCCGTCCCATTTGCGATAGGAGTGCCGCAGCAGTATGTCGCGATACCGTTCTCGTATTTGAGGTTGATGATGGAGGAGCCTCCGTCCGGATTGATATCCTCTGGAGATATTTCGATCAGAACTGACTTCATCATGTCTGATGGGGAATACTCACTGCAGTACTGTGGACATCCATCACCCCATTCTTTGTCTGTGCAACTCCCTCGAGACACCACGTAGGGTTGATGGCCGACGTTCAGACAAAGTCCGTTAGATAGGCATAGATCCCCAGAGTCGCAACATCCGGTCGGTTCATCGGAGGAGCAAGGGACATCAGTCGATGGAGTACCGTCAGGAAAATAGCATTGTCGTGTTGAATTTGCCATGATGGCTGGCCATTAAGACTGCTAAGGGTTGAAGAAGATCGAGGTTGGGTTGACTGCGAGGTGGAGTCTGAGTCTTTTTTTTCTTTGTCTCTCAGCCTTGTCCGCTAGTACAGGAGACCGACAACGCGGGAGGCTCGGACTGGCTGGTGAGGCCGTAGCCCCTGCAGGTTGGTGGCTATGCCGCTATTGCGGGCGAGCTCGGCGGTAATATTGTGATCATTCCTGTCACATCCAATCAGGCGCAGCTAAGGCCTGTTGGTGCCTTGGACTTTTGTTAGTATTTTTGTTAGTACAGTAGAAATGGCCACTATCCCATAAATATTATAAAGGCGTTTTGGGAATATTTTTTGTTCTTTGATGGGCAAGATATCTTGAATAGCAGACGGTAACTCCCTTTCGATAATAAGCGGGCATTAAGTGCCAATCGTATAGTAACTTCAGATCCGATGTCATTTTCAGTTAGATTATTGAGGTCGAAGCCATAGTATCGCTGGCTAGCACGATGCAACATCTGCCCACGGATTCGTTCCACATGCACGGTAGCTACAATCGCGATCTTCGGTTGTTAGAATCCCATTTCCCTTAAGATATCCGCATGGTTATAGCTCAGCTACACCTCCTCTAATGCTTACGTCTTCATACTGATTATCTACTAGCAGGTGACCCTGGACACTCACATGTTACTCCCATGCAATGGGGCAAGTTTTCCCAGTGAGGTATTTGGTGTCTGGAACCAAATACCCGAAATCATTGTGTGCAATTGTCTTGAGTGAGAGGGTTGAGGCAGCTTGTCTCAATCTGCCGTCATCCAAAAGTCAAGGAAGAGACAGAATGAGGCCATAATGGTGAGGTTATATGAAGCCTCAGGCATGAATGACGACGATGTGATGCTGACACTTCAAGATTTCTTCCTCTCCCACTGACTCACTCACCTCAACTCTTCATTGCAAGACTCACAATCTCTTTGCTCTGACATGGTCTTTAGGCTCCTATCTGTTTCTGAACCAGTACCTGGAAGAGAAGTACCCGAAATGACGCAGACAAAGGAATTGACAATCAACCCGGCCCACGGCGGTCAACAGAGGGCAGGACGAGCACCTGTTCTCCATCTGTCGCCTGCAGAAGAGCTTCTGCGACAGCTAATTCTAGCCTGTCGCGACAGTATCTTTTGCAGCGAGAATGACGTGACAAATCTGGACATGTGATTCGTCGGCGGAAGGGTTCGAGACAGAGTTCTCGACCGTCAATCCACAGACATCGATGTGGCACTCAGCTCCATGACCGGCATCCAGTTCGGCCGCGCGCTCGAGCATTATCTCGAGAGTGAGAAACCTAAATACATCGAGGACGCAAAGCGCCTCTGAGTTCCCCCTGTAATTCAAAGCGGCACGAGATCAAGAAAAACTCGGAGAAATCGAAACACCTAGAGACAGGACATTTCCATAGTATCTTCGGCCTCTCAGTGGATTTTGTGAATCTCAGAAAGGAATCCTACAGCATGGAGAGCAGCATTCCGCACATGGAGTTTGGCACTCTGGAGGAGGATGCCCATCGTCGCGATGCTACAATCAACGCTCTGTCCTACAACCTCAGAACAGGAATAGTTGAAGATCACACCGGTTTTGGACTGAATGACCTGGCTGCTGGTGTCATCAGGACGCCATCATGCCCTTGCGAAACCTTCAATGATGACCCCCTGAGAGTCCTCCGATTGATCCGATTCGCAGCTCAGCTTGGTTTCCGGATTGAACAAGTGACCATGGACGCGATGCGAGATATGGAGATACCGGAGCAACTCTGCACGAAGGTCAGCCATGAGCGAGTAGAGGCAGAACTCAAAAAGATTCTCAAAGGCCCAAACACGCTTTCGGCTTTTCAGCTGATTCATGAACTCTACCTTTACGGTGCAGTTTTCTTCCACCACCTGCCGTGGTGTCCAGAATATGAAGATGATAAAACAACCTGGCTTCTGGCGCAGTGGGGTCAAAATCACGCCAAAACAGAAGGGCTTCTTCAGGTGTGGGGTGGGAAGGATGCAGAACAGAGTCACTGGGCTCGCGCCTTTGAAACCGTGGCTTTCCTGTTGAGCGGGGCA
The DNA here is from genome assembly GCA_014281905.1 of Aspergillus hiratsukae. Taxonomy (NCBI): domain Eukaryota; kingdom Fungi; phylum Ascomycota; class Eurotiomycetes; order Eurotiales; family Aspergillaceae; genus Aspergillus; species Aspergillus hiratsukae. The sequence continues at coordinate 99,423 of JACBAD010002086.1, forward strand.
CCAAAGCCACTCCGGGAGATTCTGCTCCAGCCTGAGTCATTGGAAGACATTTGGATGTTGACTGCTTTTGTGCCACTTGGACGGGATTGGATTGGATTTTCACTCCTTGCAGGGCGAGGAGTAAAAGTTCCTGAATTTGTCTCCCGCTCCAGGAAGAATGAAGATGCCATCCATGAATCCATGCGCCAAGTTAACGGGGATTTTGACGGGGATTTGTTCTCTCCCGGAAGACTATCTCGAGGCACTCTCGGAGCGTTGATTAGAGCCTGCGGCAGGAGTTGGAGATTACAAGTTTTGTATGCGCTTTTGTTGGACGACTTTGAATATATGCATGGTAAGGAAAGACTGACCTGGCTCGAGAGATGGTCGAGGTTTGTGGAGTATATCTCTGAGCAGAGGCTGGAGGATGCTCCATACGTGAAGCCTATCCTCAACGGGCATGATATTCTGTCCCTGTACGGTCGCAAAAAAGGTGGTCCGATGATGCAGGACGCGCTAAATGACCTTATGGAATGGCAATTTGATCATGAGAATGCTACGAAGGAGGAAGCGATGGAGTGGATGCTTACCCGGAAGGAAATGTACCCTTTCTAGATGAGGTACTGGGAGCTTGCTATTTTGCTATGAAACAACACAATGAAATCTTGCTATTATGACATGCTATTCTTCCATTATACTACTCCGTGGATTATTGGGTTATCCCCGCCATGCAGCCAGATCAAGGCAAAGACCATGATCGCAGGGAAGAGATGGGCCTAGACTATGGTGTAGAGCAGCAGGGAGAGCCTATAGGGGATAGTATGGGGAAGTCAAGGAATTATCAGAGTAGAGAGAGCAGGATATGGAGGCTTGAAAGACTCTTTAGAATATATTTGCATCTGATAGCTTGCACAGCTGGTACACGGACAAGGATTACCAGGTATGCCATCACCAGCCAAAGGCTTCAGCATAACACCAGACCTCTCTTCCTCTCCGTACGTACCTGCCAATATTTTCCCGTAATACTCTCCCCATGCCTGGTGGCCCGCAGAACAGCACAGCTACGCGCTCATCAGACTCGCCCTCGCCGAGGACATCATCCACAATTTTGCCCAGGTCAAGGCGTGCAGTTTCCGCGGATGACCATATAACTGTTCGCTGCGGTTGTAACTCCTCTAGCTCGACACTCTCATCCGGGGAAGCCTTTTGTCTCCGCATATGATAGGACTGAGTCAGATGTACGTGGACGTTCTCATCTTGCGCCAAGGACTGCCCATCCGCCAATCCCATCACCCACGCAGCTTCATCAAGCGTTTTCATAGACCACACAAAGGTAACCCGATCTTGCCCCTTGCCTTCTGCTTCAACCTGCTCCTTCAGTTCACGGTAGACCGGCAACGCAAAAGTCGCGCCAACTCCACCCGCCACAACAAGAATTCGATCATACCTCCTTGCAAGCCTTGAAAAGCGCGGGATACGCCCAAAAGGACCGTAGATCTTGACCAGACTTGGCTTCTCCGCCGAATCAGCCAGGGCATCCAAGGCTCTGGACGTCGGACCATCTTGTACCCGCGCAACGAGGGTGATCTCATTCTTCTCCAAGACATTCGCGACAGTAAATGGATTCCGGAGAAACATGTTCTGTATGAGCGAGGATTCTATCTTCATCGCTGTTTCTGCGTGTAAGGATAAGAAGACGTGTTGGCCTGGCGCTGCTCGGAATCTTTGTACTTTCGATGCGGGAATGGGGATTTGCAGGCTGATGAGGTTCGTTCGGGGGATTCGGGAGATGGTCGCGTAGGCGGTGATGGTGTCTAGTCGGTTGAGTAGGGACAGGAGACTGACAGCGAGTGTCTCAATGATGTACCAGCGTAGAGGCTTTGCGTGAAAGGTGAGAAAGATCAGGAGCAGGGATGCGAGAATCGAGTGTGTGATGTAGAATATCCGATAGTTGCGATAACGGACGGCCTCAATGCTGGTGCTCATCATGGTGAAAAGAGACATGAATGATATAATGCCAAGGATGATGTCGAGCGACGTGAGATGCTCTTGCAGTGTTGCCGTTTGGATGAAGTAGTTCAGGTACAATGTCACATGGACAACGATCAGAAGGAATATCAGTCTGCCGGATATTCGATGCCATGGTAGCAGTCTCTCGTATGATGTGTTGAAAGTCAGTGCTAAAGGATTGTATCGAGATTTGACTGCAAGGATAAAATGCGTGGGTAGTTGCGCTGCAGCTACTATTCCAAAGCGTTTTGTTACATGAAGATAGTCTGGCTAGTGTTAGATTATTGTGTAAACGCTTGGGTGAAAGTTGATAAGAATACAACTTACCTGTTCTCGTCTGATGAATACACAAAGTTAGCAACCATAACGCCCATGCTGCACCAAAAATCCAATGCTCCCTTGCACCCCAGCCGGGAGAGACTTCATCTTTGAGCCACCAAAGGATCGACCGCCATCGCCTCACAAAATTCCCACGACTCGCAGTCCTCGACTCAGCTGCACGAGTAACTGCACTGTATCCGTCTCTCTGAGTTGAGCGGTGATAGGCCCATTGCCCTAGCCGATATAGCCAAAAGAACGAAATTGGTATGAGGACGGACAGTTGAGAGTATAACCCGTATCGATCGAGAAATTCTCGACGCTGCAACTTCTCCTCTGGGCTGAGTTTGACTATATGATAAGGCCAACCCATGGCTGGTGAGTCTACGCGTCGCAGCGATGAGGAAGATGAATTGATCATCCCGGTGGGGAATCGCCAAGTTTCATTATCAATCTGGGTCCCCCTTGCACTAAGTCCGGAGAATGGTAAAGCCGGTTAAGGTGATTGAAATGATTGGCTGGACTGTTGCTGCTGTACTTTGATTGGTCTGGCTAGAATATACAAGCCGGGGATCCACAGCAACAACGGATGATGATCTGATAAGCTCTTTTGGGAGGTATTTTAGATGCACACCATGTGTGCTATTTTGCAACCCACTATATCGGATATGATGACTTGTTTTGATTCTATGACACTGAATGAGATTTAGTCTTGTCCCTGAACCATTGACCCATGCCACATTGTGTCATCCATTAGCTTACAAAAACAACAAATCCATATGTACGAGAGCAGCTGACTAGAATAGGATTATCGCAATAAAGTATGGAAACACAACTACAGTACTGTACCCAAACGCTATTGAGCAATCCATACTAGAAGGATCATTGGATTTAGGAACTATGAGCACCACCGAAACACAAAACTCAGTCTTAAACCCTACTCAATAGACCTGCAATCCACCACCATATCAAGTCAGATATTCAGCCTTTCGTCATCCAGATTGCTCGATAGTATCTCATACCAATTTACCGCCACTGTCCAGCATCTTCAACTCCCTTTGCAACTGTCTTCGCCCCATCTTCGACGGCTGACCCCACACTTCCCAGCGCATCCCCAACAGGCTTTCCTGCACTTCCTGTTGCACTGGTGATGGTCTCGCCGATTCCTCGAGCAGCTGCACCAGTCACTTCACCAGCAGTGCGAGAGACTCCGCCGACAGTATTTCCGAGCGTGGAGGTGACGAATTTCGCGGCGCCAGTGACGCCGCTGTCCTGGGAGTTGTTGTTTGGCATGATGATTGGTTGGTTTGATTTGTATTCTTGTGGTGGAGGTGATAATAAGCAGGTTCAAAGTAATAAACACAAGTATGATTTTCCCGGGTAGTTGATGTGGTCTCTAACAAGAGGCGTAGGAGATACGAAGTTATATATACATACAGTATACATGACGTCATATCTTACATAGCAAAATGGTAACAATGATGGATGTGGCGGTGTTGTTCTCTTAGTTGTTGGCTTTGGAGGCGCGGAATATATTTGCCTCTGTATCCATATCTGTATTTGACTACAAAAGCTATGTACATTTCAGAGTGAATGGTGTAGGGCTGAGGATGGAGCTTTCGCCTTTACCGAGAATGCTATTAACCGTGGCTTTCTTAGCAAAGTGTAAAGTACATTTGAACTATGGATACTTTCATGCATACTTTCAAAAACTTATGAACTCATGGCATAATATCATACAAATAAAAATGCTAAGGACTGCTTATGAAATATCCCAACTGTCAATGAAGCAAAGCAAGTAGATACCCCGCACACCCCATGTATCACCAAGACGGTGCATCTTCTATTTTTCCGCCAGTCACATCCTCCTCTCTAGTCCCCAAGCATCCCAAAACAATTTATATACCACTGCCACTGCCACTGCAACCTGCCATCCAGCAGCATGTCCTCAAAATCGACACCTACCGAGAGGTATAGCCAACCAAAATGTCCCTCGAATCCCACACCCAGGAACTCCTGCAATCGCTCGCCCAAGCCAACCTCACCCCGGGTTTACTCCCCTTCCTCCCCCCAGACTTCAAACCCACCACCCAGCTCCACATCTCCTTCAACGATAAACCCGTCTCCTTGGGGAATCTCTTCCGTGCAAGTGAATGCAAAATAGCTCCAAGCGTATCTTTTTCTAAAGAGGTGGGTATCTGTAAGCCAACAGCATGACTCCGCCCACGCAATCTAACCTGCAACAGGAGAATGATTCAGCCGATACAACAAGCACAAGCTATACCCTCCTCCTAGTTGACCCCGACGCCCCCACGCCCGACGACCCCAAATTCGCCTTCTGGAGACACTGGGTCGTTTCGGGATTGAAGGCCGAGACGGCGACGGCGACGGCGACGGCGACGGCGGATAGGGGCACCGCGTTGACGGAGTATCTCGGGCCTGGGCCGAAGGATGAGTAAGTATTTATATTTGTACTTGTATTCTTGTTGATTGAGGAAACGGGATGAGCTAATGAAATGGTCAGCTCCCGCCCACACCGGTATCTGTTCCTGCTTTTCAGAGAGCCGGAGGGGTTCGCGCTGACGAAGGAGGATGTTGGCGGGGAGGAGTTTACGGCGAGACGGTCGTTTAAGGTTGCCGAGTGGGTTGAGAGGCATGGGTTGGAGTTGGTCGGAGTGAATTGGATGTTGGGGGCTGGGGATGGGTGGACTGAGTGACCTTCTGCTGGTCTTAAAGAATGAGTTCAGATGGTTGATATGCATAGATTGCGTGGTAGATATATTATAAATACAATTTTATGTCAATTCCAGGTATCACTTGACTAGATCACTATTAATATCATTAAACGAAGCGTAAATGCCGTTGAGTGGTATTGTCAGTCTCATCACACTTCCCCCAGTCTAACGTTCGCTTTCTTTCTACGCTTGGTAGGTCATTCCCCAGCGAGGCGCATTGATAATAATGCCCAGGAGACAGCCGGAAATAATTCCGGTAACAGGGAGGGTGATAATCCAGCCAAAGTAGATCCATGCAATCATGCGCCAGTTGATGGTTCTCCAGGTGCCGTTGCAAAGACCCACACCGACAGTAGCACCAGAGATACATTGAGTGGTGGAGACGGGGAGCTCTGTAGACGGTTAGCACATATGCTTGCTAAAGGGACAACCCTAGGACAACGTACTCAGTCTGGTGGCCAGGATGACGGTAATGGCAGAACCCAGCTCCATGGAGAAACCGCGGGATGGGGAGTGCAGGGTGATTCTGTTACCCAGGTTGCGCATGATGTTGTAGCCGTAGGTCCACAGGCCGATAACGATAGAGGCACCTCCGAAAGCCCTAAGATTTGTTAGAGATGCTACTATCCCTGACAAAGGGGGATACTCACAGGATCCAGTAAGGGACAGGACTCTTGGACTGGAGGTTGTTGGTAGACCAGACATAGTAAATGGTGGCATAAGGGCCGACGGCACTGGATCATCTGTCAGCAGTCATCCAACACGAGGAAACTGAGCCGCGAAACATACTTGGAGACATCGTTGGCACCGTGGGTGAAAGATGCAGTCGAAGCAGTCATGACCTGGAGGAAGGAGTACATGTATTCGGCCTTGTTGTCGTAATGCTGGGCATGGGCATGGACCATCTCCAAGTCACCAGTGAGAATGTTGCGCTTCTTCTGCAGACCGACAACATCCTGCTCGATACCGCGGAAGAAGAAGCGACGGAACTGCCAGAAGAGGACGACCGGGCTCCAGGCTGCTCCCTCGGGGCGGGGGCCGATGAGGGTAAACTTGGGCTCCTCGACCTCGGCGGTGGCTGCAACAACTTGGCCATCCTTGCCTTCCTTGTCTCCCTCGCGCACGGCAGCGTCGCTCTCCTCATCAGAGGGATTGCTTCTCTCGAGGTTAGCACGTTCGGCCTGCAGCTCCTCGAGTGTCTTGTGGCCCCTGTAGTAGTCCTGCACCACGTTGTAGCCTTCCGGTGCAGGGGGCACTTCGCCACGACGCAGCACAAGAGGACCCATGAAGACATGGTACCACTGCAGCTGCCAATCACCCTTGATCAACTTCCTGTAGAGCCAAGGGAGGAACATGACGGCGACAAGCAGCGCGACGGCAGCACCCACGCCGACGATCACACCGGCAGTTTCAGCCTCAGTGAGGCTGATTCTGCTGGAACCACCCTTCCACACGATAAGCACTGTGGGAGTCAGCTCGTCAAGCATCCTGCTATACAGGCGGGTGGCCAGGGGAGTACTTACTGGTGAGCAAAGCCGAGGTGATACCAAAGTAAATGGGAATGGAGATGAAAGCCTTCATAACCGAGTTCTTACGCTCCATGACTCCATACTTGGTGAGGAGGAAGATGATGGCACCAAAGGCACCGGACAAGACAGGCGCAATGATCCAGGCAAGGAAGACCTGGACGACACCAGAGTTGATGTCTCCTCCCCACCATGTCACGCCGTCGGCTCCCAGAGCGGCAATGCCCATACCGATCACACCACCCATGATCGAGTGGGTTGTCGACACCGGCATACCGAAACGGGTGGCGATGGTGAGGTAGATGGAGGAAGCGGTGACAGCACAAACCATACCCAGCATCAGCAGGGCAGGGTTTTCATCGAACTCCTTGACGGAGACGATCTTGGTTCTGATAGTATCTGCGACACGAGCACCTACACCAATACTATCGAATGTTAGTATCCTCCACATGCCATAGATTCATCAATCATGAGTGTAGATATGCTGACATACCTTCCACTGAATTCCATGATACTGGCGAGGACCATGGCCTGCCAGTACTTCAACGAGCGAGACGACACCGAGGTGGCCCACGAGTTGGCGACATCGTTGGCACCGATGTTGTAGGCATCGAGAAAGGCAAAGATAGTGCCAAGGGCGAACAGGTAATCGAACTGATGCAGGACCATCTTGACGATGCAAGGATGGATATCCGATCTCTTGTTCTTACGACTTGCAAATAAGATCGATCCTACGTTTCCCTAATACGGAGCGTGCATGGGTGCTTATATAGTAAGCTCAGCTCACCACAGCCGTCGGCATCAGCGGTCTTTCCAGAAAACCATAAAACGCCCGAGCGGCCTGGGAACTAGACTAAGACAGTCCAGATCCCTTCACTAATCTTCCAATAATAATAAATCTGCCTCGTTCTCTGGTGAGCCATGACACTGCCGTCAGTTGACAGGCTGTCTCGCCTTCACTCTGCGTTTACTCAGTCTTGGCGGCCATCTGCCAAGACCTCCTCCAGCGCGCAGTGAGAAAGCTTGTACCGCCAATCACATATCCACCTGAGGGAACGTGGTCTGCTCACTATCAATTGAAATAGGTCTTGGCTTCTTGGCAGTCCGACACTGGATGTTTCTGGCGATGCCCCCGAGGAACATGCCACTTATAGACTCAAGCGCCCTTCGTATCTTACATGGGTTCACCGTCCACATGGCACAGTGATACGACCATATGCATCAGCCTGTCGTCTACAAGTCTTGGAAGTTGCGCCTTGGAGGCTGACTACTTAACGCCACAATCCATTGAATCATGAATCTCATTAAACCGAAAGACAGGCTATTCACTCGCTCGCCCCCCTATCAGGCCGAGGCACTGGCACTGGCACCTCTTTCACTGAGCTCCTCAGCATCTTGACTTCCTTCTCAAGACTCTGAATATATTCCACAGCAGATTCAATCAGCTCAACCTGCACGTAGATCGACACAGTCAGCACCCGCACGTAGATCAACAGTCAGCAACCCAAGTCCCAGACGCAGACACTCAGCCCCATGAAAAAAGAAAACAAACCCGCAGGTGCCAGGAGTCCAAAGCAGTAGCACGCACCTTCGTCCCCGACGGCCCCCTGGGGCCAGAACCAGAACCAGAACCAGAAGCCACGCCACCAGCATGCAGCACCCGAGCCATCAGCTCTAGCGCCGCCTTCAACCGATCTCGCTGGTTCTTCTGCGAGATAGCGTGTCGTTTGCGTCTGGAATCAACCTGCGCCGCGGCGCCTTCGGGGAACGTGATCAAAACACCCTCTGTATGGGTCAGTCAGTCAGTGACTGCAATTCCCGAAGGAACTGCCAAGGCCAAGGGTCGGAATTGTCCGATTCCTTCTGAGGTGTTTTACTAACCTCCCTTTGGACGGAGCTCGATGAACCGAGGTGGAGGCCTGGCGGCGGTGGTCGAATAGGAGGATGGAGGGCTGGGCGACATGGTGTGCTGGTGATCGAATGGTTGGAGGTTGTGGTGTCTCGTGCTGGGTCTTCGTGGAGTTGGGGTGGTATATATATTTGGTTCGAGGTTGTGCTACTGCTAGAGGAGTAATAACTCCGCGCGATAAGGACCTCCGGGGCTGTCATATTGTAGAGTTGGTCTCGGCACGGGTGAGATGCAGGCCTGTGCTGGCTCATTCTGGTAGAGATGACAGGTTATTGTCGCGATTCAGGCTATCAAGTGCTGGTTTATCCTGCGCTGTAGGGGCTTTGACCTGGTGCCTGGATGATATCTTAATTTCTCCGTTGAGCATCTGATACTATCTCACTGTTATGGTTTCTGGTCCTCCCGTCAATCTACCTTGTCCATTACCTTATACAAAGCTATAAGAACGTGAAACCTCTGAGTTCATGGAGCTGTAGCCATTATGCTCTTCCAACAGCCATGCATTCTTCATCCTCAATTACTGTCTGGGAACCTCTACCACTACTCTAATATTGTACAAGTTTCGGTGGTGGAAGATTCCTGTTCAGGATAAGTCCCAGCTCAGGCAGAACACACGCTTGGACTCTCCAAGGATTATCATGCCATATCAGTCTATTTGTACATACGACAATCAATGACCATTATCATAAGCAACGAGGAATGCGCCTACGATCCCTGAACCAAACGCTCCAGCTTCCGTAACAGCCCATCCGGTTCAGCCACCCCCTCCGCCGCGATCTGGTCAGCACGCTCCTGCGTGTCCGCCACGGCATAGATCCGAAGTTCATCCGCATTCCCCGAAGGCCGGAAATGAGCGACATCTCCATTCTGGAAAATGACCCGCACCCCATCCGTGTAATCTATCCGGGAGATCGAAGGGAACCCATACCGGGCAGAGAAGATCCCTTCCAGCTCTTCCCGGATCCGACGGGACTGCTCTTCTGCATTCTGGCCTCCACTCTCACGCGGCGAGAAGCGGTCGATGATTTTCATGCTCGTGGCGCGAGGGAAGTTCCGGATCAGCGCAGCACGGCTGAATCGTTCGGGGAGCGTAGTGAAGAGCGCGGGCAAGGTCCTTCGCCGGCTTTGCGCTGCGAATATGGCACAGAGGAGAGGGAGGACGGCATCCCGCGTCGGCAGCGCAGTGAGCACCTTGCCGTGGCGCTCGATATCAGAGCCCGTCAGAAAGCCGCCGTTGGCTTCCCATCCGCAGACGCGCAGGCGGCCTTTTGCCACGGCGCTCTGCATCCCGGCTATCACGTACGGACTGCCGATCTTGGTTTTCGGCTCGAGAGCGCCGGCTAGAGGGCCGCGGTCGATGGCGTCGTTGGTGCTGATTGGGACCACGACCGAGTCGGCTTGGAGAAAGTCCGCGACGATCATGCCTAGCAGGTCCCCGCCGAAGAAGCGGAGTCGGGCGCCCTCGGGGGCGAGGAGGAGCGGCCGATCGCTGTCTCCGTCTGTTGAGACGACCGCGTTGAAGGTCTGTCCTGTGCTATCGTACAGATTCTGGACTGTGTTGAGTTGCGCCTCGTCGATGGCTTCGGTATCTATCGGGACAAAGGTCTCGCTGCGACCGGCGGGAGTGACCTCCGCACCGAGCTTCTCAAGAATCTCAACCAGGACATCGCGACCGACGGCAGAATGCTGGTACACGAGTATCTTCATGCCTTTGAGCGATTCGCCTCGGAAGAAGTCAAGGTAGCGCTGGATATAGGACGCTCTACCCTCAGGCGCAACAGGAGGAAGCTCTGATGGAGAATGGCGAAGCATGCCTTGCTCATTGAACAGAGAGTCGGCAAAAGACTGGGAGAGGAGTTCTTCGCGCACGATATCAACAACATGGTTGATAGGCTGTTCATCCTTCTTCAGGAGCTCTCCTTTGGAGGTATTGAGCTTGTACCCGTTGCGATCAAACGGGATGTGGCTCCCCGTTACCATAATACTCCCCTTGCCCTTTTGAAGAGCAAAATAGGTAAGTGCAGGCGTAGGAATAGCCCCAAGATTGATAGGGCGCATGCCCCCATCTTTCAAGGCTTGCACGACCGCTTGACACAGGCCACCGCGGTTATTCTCTACATAGCCAGTGGAGCTGGGTCGGAGGTCGTGTGCGAAATAAAAGTCGTCGCCTTTGCGGATGCCTCCTTCTGAGGGCTGCAATGACTGCAAATAGCGAATCTCTGCCGAAACATTTGTGTAGATCTCAAGCTGCGTCAAGTCAACCACTTTGCCTCTCCGACCACTGGTGCCAAATTTCAGGGGCTGGGGTTTATATGCCAGGTGGAAGCGGAGGGCATCAGATTGGGAAGCAATTGACATCTTGGATAGATAGAGCTCAAGTGTAGTGTTATAACATCTAGCATAGACTATGGCAAATTATTGATCAAATTGAATTGATAAGTAATAACAAAGGGTGGTCCGTGGAATGGTCGGTGAGCCGAACATAAGATGCTCATGCCAAGCTGTCATCTAAATATAGTGTTCTGCCTAAGGCAGCAAGAAATAAATCCTGTAGTGGTGCCCCAGGCATCACTACATGAACAGCACCTTCTGATGAATGAACAGTAATCGCGATACAGGCTTAAATAGCGCAGGACAAGATAAATCGAGGCTGAAATAAAATGAGAAAAGGTATCTATTCAGCTTCAATAATCGCTGCTTATGCTAATAACTCAACACCTAGGAATCATGCGAACAAGAGTATCGAACAAATAATATGTACAGCCATAAGGTATGAAAAACAGTGATTCCGACCACCGTCTAGGAGAAGTCGGATTGCTCTGGCGATGCCGGCGCCACCCTGTTTTCCAACGGAGAGAAATTGAAAATATGCATAAATCGTTGAATAAGCTCACAGCTTCTGGCCCTTGTTGAAGCGCTCAAAGGACGAAACAGGGGGCGCAGAGTTGGGGTTGGGGTGATGCTTCTTGTGGGCCATCTTGACGTTATACTCGAGGTCGAGCTGGGCCTTGGGGTCGTCGGTCTTGGGCTTGAAATCAACGACAAGGTCATCCTTGACGGCGAAGACCGAATCGATGTCGAGATGCGGGTCGTCGCTGGGGTAGATCTGGTTGATAATGGTGGCGTAGTCGGGGTGGGTGATCATGAGGTGGATGTGGGCTGGGCGCATGGGAGAGCGATCCATGAGGTTGAGGAGCACACCGGCGGGACCGTCGGTGGGCAGAGAGTAAGGAGTAGGGTGGTAGCAGTACCAGTGGAACTCGCCCTTCTCGTTCGATCTGAACTTGCCGCGGAGGTTGTTCTCGCTCTGCTCGGGGTCTTGGAAGTCGTACTTGCCGTTGGCGGAGGCTTGCCAGATGTCGAGGACCGCGCCGACGATGGGCTTTCCCGTCTCCATGTCTGTCAGTTTACCGTGCATGAGGGTGACCTTTCCGTTGGGGTTGGGGTCCTGGATGATGCTGTCGCCAAGATTTCGGAAGGGAGCGTTCGGCGACCAGAAGGGGCCGAGAATGACATTGGATGTGGGAGTCAGGCCCTCATCTGTGATGATCTTGTTGGCGATCTCATCGACAAGACTGGTGAAGTCAGTCAGCATTGATTATTGAATTTTGATGATTTTCGCCGTACTTACGATTCAAGGCCGATAACATCGCAAATGCGGTGGCACTCGTTGCGCACAGGAGTGCTGATCTTGCCGATGGAGTTGATGAACTCGACGCCGAGCATCCACTCGGCGGGGGTAAGCTCGACCTCACGAGCAAAGTCGTGGATGTGCGTGATCAGAGCTCCCAAGACGACACGAGCGCGCTCGGGGGTCTTGGGTCCCATCGAGTTGATGACATAGGGAGTGAAGTTGGGGTCGAATTGGCGCTTGGGCGACATTGTGTATGTGTTTGTAGAAAGACGTGTCGAGATGACAGGACTGGGGAATTTGCGGAAAGGAGTAAATTATCGACGGAGGATGATTGCTGAAGAAATTAGAGACAGACATCGTAGCTCTTATAACATTTCAATATTTGTGGTGAATCTGGATATTCAGGCAAGTCAGATGGCGACGGCAAATATGGTCGGCTCCTAGCCCATGGGTTCATGAGGGGCCCCGCCTTGTGTCGGGGTCAAATAAATAGCAGGCACGGTTGCTACATGCCGAGAGATTCAAGAACAAATTCGATCGCATGAGTCAACCACTCTGGCAACTGTCAATCTAAGAACCGACCGGCGGCCGCCGACGGGTCCTAACTATTGACCGGCCCAAGTCAACTGGGACGTTTTGCAGATACCTTATGCATATCCGTCTCCTTGGGCTGGCCTGAGAAGGCAGGCAGGCACACGGCTCCCCGCGCCGGCTGGCCTAACCGCGTCGCTGGCCGGCGCGGGGAGTTCGATGCCTGCCAACCGATTACTAATAACATCAACCCAGCTGGAACGGGATCGGATATTCCATACTCCATAGGTAGCCGCGCTGTAGTGCCGGAGTAAGTCTTACCCGCGGGCAAAAGAATCGAAAATCTCGTGACTCTGGCATTCTCCTTTCAATTCATACCTTTCCCATTGGCTGCCAGAAGTTGATGTCATGTGATGTTCTCTTTCCCGCTGTCTCTTCGCATTTGTTCTTTCACATGACTCTCCAGTCTCCAGTAACTTTTCGTAGAGAATTTGCGCTCACGTGGAGATAGCGTCGGCAACAGATGGGTGTGTGGAAAAGCGTACTTCCCAGTTTCTTTTCCTTCTTAATGCTCGATCCTTGTGCTCTTATTTCGCTAAATTCAATGCTAGGCCTAGACTAGTTCCGACGGAGTACTACTCCGTAATCTCTCTTATCCAAAGCTCAAATGAATGCCAAGGCCATGTTTCAGTTCAGCTAGCACCGCCATTGATTGAGTACCAAGATATAAGCATCGAAACCATACTCAGTTTTCTGCTCACAGTCAAGTCGAAAAGCGCGATCGGTACTACTTGGCTCTATGATTCTTACTCGATCTCTTCCCGCATGAGCAAATGCTGGTGTGGTAAACCAGTTGCTATTCGTCTTTATTATCGGAGTTTGCCACCCGGTAACAATATGCTGTTAAACCTCCAAGCCTTATGTATTCCTTGGCTATGATGCGATCTTGATTAAATAAAGCTGGTCATATAGAGAGGTAATTCTTTGTTTGGATTATCATTCCACGTCCAAATATAGTTTGTAACTCGCCACTGTATCAGTTGATCGGTTATTTCCACTGGTGGCATGATTCGACCAGACAGCAAAGTCACCCTTCCTTGCTCCGCATTTTCCGATAAGCTTACTGCCCTTTACCTAGATCTAGCAGTATATCTGACGCACCCTACACGAACCCACATAGGTCAGGCCGCTCAGGCGATGGGCCCCGTTCCCGATATCTCGAGCCTAGGGCTCAAACTCATAGTCATAGACATAGAGATCTAGGGAACACCACCTGTAAATTGGACCCAGAAGTCACTGAATGCAACTAGCTGTGCAGGTATGTTAGCTAGAATAGCATTATGCAATGATGATTATCTTGAGATCTTGCTCCTCAGTTCGCTCGCTGCAAACGGACAAGAATCTCGTATTGAAGTCAATTCAGAATCTGAGATCCTTCGGAACCACGGAACATCAACCCCATGATATCAATGACCATTGTATAATCGCAAACACAATGGAGCTCAACCTATTGTATATTTGCAAACACAATGGAATTGACTTAGAGGGAGGCGGCAATACATGAGGGCGCCAGTAGTGGTGACTTCCCGTCCCAGAACAGTAGAGGCTGCTTCCGAAAGAGGTGATTTCCACCTAGGCTGTCTAGACTCTAGACCAATCGACTTGGAGCTACAGTTACGCGTCCATAGAAGACATTGCGCAGTGGCCCCTTGATTTACTGATGCAGCAATGGATCAAGATGGTGAGGGGCGGACATTTATGACCACATATTACCTCACAGGAAGTATTCCCTGCTACCTCGAGGGCTATAAAAGAGAAGGAGATATCTTCCTATCCTCAACAAGCCCAAATCTCCGCTCAAGGAAAAATTGACAGTTCAAACTCAAAATGAAGATCTCTACCAACATTGCACTTGCCCTTGCCTTTCTTACCTCATCAATTTCAACTATCGCCTCCGCTGAGACTCCATCTGTGACTGTTCAGCTCGCTAATGACCAGTCCGGTACCAATGCCAATGTGAACATTCGAGCAGATGGTGTCCAGCATTCTGTCGAATCACTCTGGGGCCATACATCCGTCGCACGCAATGGTGTTGTTTATGCATCAAGCGCCCAGCTCACAGCATTCCAGCAGGATACTGTCTGCAGAATTTCCGGACCAGGTGTAGATGTGACACTCACTGCAATCCATACTTGGTCGTGGTTGCAGGGCGGCAAGGTGGTGAATTTGCACGAAGCTCACATAGTCTGCAAAGACACATGATTGTGTTATGCTTGGATTGGTGCTTTAAGGGACCACATGGTTGAAAGTTTTAATCACATTTAGTTGCCTATTGTCTATGCCAGTGGTGACTATTACAAAAAGCAAGGTTTAGATGTGTAATTTTATGCTACCATGTCACACTGATGTTTCCATGTTGTTGATACTTGATAATAGCCATCTTGGAGCTCTTAATGTATATTCATTCTCAAATCCCAGACAGTTAGACTTATTACTGCCAGATTTTACTGTGAATGTCCAGGCTCAAATTCATGGAATGCTAAACTTCATGCTCAAGGATAGGGTCTTCATTAGTTCAAGTGCGGCTTTGGCAGTTCCCTGTTGAGAGATAGCACTGGGTATATGTATGCAAATCCATTTGTCCTGTTGACTGTATAGACATGTTCTGCCTGCTAATGCACTTAGGGGATGTACTGCATTTATACAATAGATATTAGATGCAATTTCACCTTGCAGTCTATTATGGAGGGGGCTGGAAGGCCAGTGGCTGTGACATACTTCATTAGGTTGGCGAATTATACGCTTGAGGATGCATAGAATGTGGGTGACTCATGTCTAATCCTTGCCTCTACTGCGCTTCATGTAGGTAACGCTGTTTTCAAAGAACTCTTCACTCTCAGGAAATGATTCCCGTCCTGTGAATTTCAGTTGAGGTGGGATAGCCCGAGACAGGTTGATGATTATTGACCATCCTAGTGACCGGATGCTCCAGAAATAACTTTGTGTTGGAGCTCGAAAGTTGTCTTACAGTCTTACCTAGTAATATCTGAGTTGGGTGAAGGACATGATCCTCAAAAGGTCGCTCTCCAAGCTCCTTTTATCTCAGCAGATGTTAGCCAATTATGTGATATCTACTCAATTAAGGATGTCTCATGCTGGAGAGAATTGGTCCAGGATCGTCATGTATCAATGGACCTTTGTCAAAAGTGAATGAATCAAGGAGTTTGTATGCCAGTTGCGGCGCAGCGTCTGCCGCAATTCTTTATATCAGGGGCAAATAAATCAGGCGTCCAATGCCCTCTTCTTCTTCCTCTTCTCTTATTCCATCTTCTAGCTCCTGTGGCCTTCTTCTCTTCTCTGACTACGTTCATCCATCACATTCCCACGTCGTCCGTTCATCAACCTTAGCCATGTCTGGCATATCTCCCATGTCTCTAGACGAGAGAGCTGGCTTCGTCGAGAATATTATCCAATACAGCTTCACCAATCGCGCAATCCTCCACGAAGCTCTGCGTACCCCCGGCGCCCCTGTCATTACTGGACGGCCACATCGTTCTGATGGAAATAAGGACCTTGCACAAATCGGCGATGCGGTCCTGGAGCTGGTTCTTGTAAAGGACGGCTACGAAGACAACAACGTGGCTCGAGGCGAGTTGTCCCTCACAATGTTCCGGAGATGCTCACTAACGATTCAATAGGCCTTATCAGCCGGATCGTCCAGTCCCAGGCCAGCAATCGCCATCTCGCACACATGGGTTTCAAGGCTGGACTAGAGAGCGTCATCCTCATCAATCCGTCTCAGCCCACCGTGTCCACCGGAGTCATGGCTACAACTGTTGAAGCGATCCTTGGCGCTGTCTATCTCGATAGTGAGATGAATGTCCAGGCCGTTCGGGCTGTCATGGCTCTTCTGGACCTGGGATGGCCAGCATGCACTGATCCATACGTGTGAACGAAGCGAATAGACGAGTTACGGGACTCGATATCTGTTACTTACCGCAAGGGCACCCAAAGGCCTTCTCACGCGGGACCGGAATCCAACTGTTTTGCCCCGCACGAGGGGCCTTCCGGTGCCCTTGCGGTCCTGGAACGTCTGAGAGTCGCGAAAGGCGGTATTCGCTGTGGCGGGACAGCAGATCTTACTGGCAGATGTGATACGGTTGTTGTGTTGTGAAGGGAGAAGAGTGATGGAATGCAAGATGATGAAGTGTCGATTGTGCAAGCAGGTGATAGGTGCATAAAGTCTTTTTCTTGGTGGACAATGGCTCATGCGAGATTATACTGCATTTGCAACACCCCGTAGCGTACGTCATAGGCTTGGCCTCAAACATGCTGATGGTAACGGAGGTAGGTACACTATGGCAGCCCTTTCATAGCTGAGTGGCGTCGAGGCATCTATGATTATTTCAGAATGACAGGATCTCTCCCTCCTCAGTATCCCAGCATCTTTTGTACTAATGAGGCTCAAAGGGTGTCTTTCTGATTGATCCACTAATGTTTGTATTTCGAATAGTGATTAGTGATATTATATACTGTAAAAGGAGTGATTGTACAGGAAAGCCCTGTACTCGACTAGGAGCAGCAACAATGCGAGAAACCACAAGCAACGCTCAAATCAGATGACTGTATATGCAGACCACAAGACCCAGCTCACGCTTTCATCTACTGGGTGTAAACACAGCTGTTAGGGTTGGAAGTCTCCTCGACACGAGCAGCGATGCTGACGCAGTCCTTGTTGCCGGCGGGATTGGCAACACCGGCGTCGGCCCAGATGCTCCAGGCACCGTCGATGCTGTTGGGGCAAGCAATCAGGTCCTTTCCCTTGAACTGAAGGTGGTTCTGGTCGTTGATGGCCCAGCCGGTGCGCTCGCCGTTGCGGGGGCCGGGCTGAGCGCCGGTGGTGTAGCCGATCTTACCCTGGCCTGTAGAGTTCCTGTCAGTTTTTTTTTTTTTGTTTCTGCATGTTTGAGTGTGGATTTGGCTTACCCATGCCGGAGGCGTCGACGAAGATCTCCTGGGGGGTAGCAGAGGCGGCATAGAGGTGCAGGGAACCATCCTGGAGGTAGAAGGTGGCGTATTTCTCGTCGGGGCGGTCGCAGCTGGCGTTTTGGGACTTGAGGCCAGCGAAGATGCTGCTCAGGGCAGCGTTAAAGGGCTGGAGGTGGACGGCACTGCCAGAGTGGACGGCGACGAGGCCAAAGTACTTGTCGCTGGGGGCAGGGCAGGCGGCGGCGGAGGCAGTGGCAGCGGCCGAAGCGGCGAGGATGAAGTTCTTGATCTGCATTTTGAGTGGTCTGGAGAGTTTGGAACGACTAGAAGTGTTTGGAGCGAGTGTGAGTGATTGATTTGTTGTTGTTGATGAATATGAGAGGGACAAGGATAGCATTGAGCCTTTTATACCTTCAAGGGGATCCTCGACATGCGAGGGATTCCATGTCCAGGATACGAGGCAGTGACTGCGCCAACACCGCCAAGCAACTGTCTAAGACATGCAGCTGGATTCCACGCTGGACATGTGGTCATTCCTTCTGTGCTCCTTCGACCAATGGCTATATTTGGTTCTTCAGATGACTTCAATAGTGGACCAGCCATCTAAAATATGGGGAACTTGCCTCGATTAAACCTAGTGCGGTGAGCCTCTGATCCTCGAGGTAATATTGAGCAGAGCTTATACTCGGTTATTATTGTTATTTTACCCAGTTACCTCTCTATACGATCTCACATACTAGAACAAAACACACAGACTACGACTGCTACGCCTTGAAGACATTTGTCCATCACTTTTGCTGGCAGTATCCCGCACGGTAAAGGCATGATCGACGTCAATAATAGTAGTAGTGGCAAGACGTTCCAGACCCTAATACCATGCCACTCCACATGTTTCTCCGAGCTCCCCACAATAGGAGCACCAGCCCCAATCAGGGACCTGGGTATTAGTTGATCTTAAGACATCGTGCCTTGGCCCTTGGGGTTAGGTCGGGACAACCGGGAGATGCCCTAAGTGGCTAATGCCCACTCCATGCCCTGCTGGATATCTGCTAACACTCAGCAGCAGCGCCATAATAGACTAGAAGTTTCCTCATCCCCAGAAATCCATCACTGTGGACAATGTTGGATAGACTTGGCACTGGAAAAGGTCTCTAATATTCGATTTGACTACCCGGCCAGTGGCCACATTCACAATCCTACACCGCCACTCCCCAGGAGGCAGTGAAATTACCAATGTCTTATCGAGGCCTTCGTGGAGAGATAGACACATCATGATCCTGCTCCGTCGCCATGCACTAATTACACTACGGCGCTGATCACCAGCCATAGTTCATGTTTTAGTCTTCGACCTCATCTTAACGTCAGTCGAGGACCCCCGGAAAAGCGACTAAAAAGTATTCTAGAAAGGAAGAATGTCCCTAATCCAATTATTTACATAATGGTTGTGTCAACTTAACGTTCAGTCCGACAGTACTGCGTTATGTCCTCTTAGCTTGTCTTACACGTCACTCAACTTGGGTACATATTCCAGAAAAGGAAAAAATGCTAGACAAATCTTAAGAGATGGTATCTAGTTGTTGACTATAATGGTTTTAAGAGAGCTCGCGATTTTAGGCGACGAAACGCATCTCTCTTCGATCACGGAGTATCAGATGCATCATCACTAGACCCTAACTACAGCTACTTGACAGCTGCAGAACTGCGCAAAGTGGACTAGTTTATGTCTCAGAAGATGTCTCAGAGACCGTACTCATGATGTAACTGCGGCAAATGTCATAGGCTGTGCATTCACCGTGAATCTCGGGCGCAGTCGAGAAGGCCGAGTTTCGCTATTTAGGGCACTACGGAGTACGATGGACGGGGGACAGCAAGAGGTGTCAAAGCCGGCACCTGGCCGACTGGAAAGTCAAGTTCAGCTAACTAAATTCGGTATCTCGAGTGGCAGCCTGGCTCAGCCAATTGCAGTTCTCCAAGATGCGTATGGATCTCTCCGCGGAAGCTTCTTCCGCTTTTGTTGAAATTAGGGGATGGATTGTCTCTACACTATTGACTGAGTGCGCTCCCCTTTCTCTTTCAGACAACGCAACAAGATCATTCTCGCCCTCTTTACTCCGTACTCATGAATGCATCTCGCGAGGTGTTGCTAATACGATGTTGCCTTTCTCACCGGATGCTAAGTCAATTTGGCTCAAAGCTCTGAGGGAATGAAGTTGCGCTCGTTATAATTACCTGTACGAAAATGTCAGGGGTTGCCTCTTCGCAATCTCAGTATCAGAAGACCAGAGATATCTCACTATACTCATGGAAAAGATCGCAAATCTTGACGATTCAGCTACTGTCTTGGTTCCCTGTCATGAACGATCCTCGGCGAGTCTTCAAATACCCCAAGGAAAAGATACATTCCTTGTCTTCGGCCCCCAGTAATATATTCCTCGATAATATAACACAGTTCAATCTCCGGTGCAGCTATTTCAACTTGAGGTATAACAATATTCTTCGCATGAGCCTCGCAAATCGACCGTTGCTCGAATTTGTAAGAGGCTATCAGCGCTACAGGTTCGTCGTGACCCTGCATTGTCTCCTATTGGAGTGTATTATTTAAAGTATCGCGAACGTTACTAATGGATGGAGGTGCATACGTTCTCGTGCCAACTGCGTCTAGATACGGCCACACCTCCTCCTCCCCCCACCCCCACGTGCTGTCATAAGGAACCAACGATGTTTTAAGCAGTGGCCAAACCATCGAAACTAGGCATTTGGGGGATCTTTTTCTGTGTGTAGAAACCATGGTGAATACTTGATGATCAGGTTGAGATGGAGACGCGGAGGCCTTCATAAAGTTAAGTGCCTTCATTTTGGGTCTCTAGTGGAAGATGGAGGCCAGGTATGCGATCGCGACCGGTAAGCCAAAGTCCTTGGGCACACCGGCTGCATCCGAAGCTTCGTGGGATCGTATCGTAAATGCCAACGGCTCTAAAGATAGAGCCGCAATGCGCGTACTCGTGTTGCGCACTACATGTTTTGGAATATACAGCCGAGGTGCAGTGATTCCTACTTTATTGTAGCTATTGCAACTAAAAAGACATGCAGTGCAATTGATTCTAAAGTGAGAATAGCATCTAAGCCTCGAACCCTCTAGATCGGCGACCGGAAATTGAATTTGTAAGTTTAGAGAGCTGCGCCAGATGCCGTTCGACAGGCCGACTACGGGAATCGTGGATCTCTCCAGGTCTTCCGGTGGTACGCTACTTCGTCGGACTGATTTACCAGTGTATGATTTGTCGGAAATGACAGCTCATGGTTCGTTGTCCTTGATGTTGTTAGGGCTGCAGGTACAGAAACATATATATATTGTCACCAGGCATCAGGCTGCTGAGATTCTAGTGACGCAAACTAAACATCACAGCTAAAAATTATAATATGATAAGATAAAAGTTAAGAACTGAAGGCGCTGCTCTTCAAATAAACAATAGCAAGTTCATGTTAGTATATGTTAGTGAAGATCGCGTATATAGATGATGTTCTGAGCAGAGGGTGCAGGGGTGCAGGTCGTTTTTGGACATTAGGCAAAATATGGAGCCAGGTTTCCAACAAGGCCTGCTGGCCCAATGGTAAGGCGCTTGACTACGAATCAAGAGATTGCAGGTTCGAATCCTGCGTAGGTCACTTTGTTTTTTTGCTTTTTACACGACAAATATTTTTTCCTTGTGTCTGCAATTCTCAAACCACAATGCTGGGTATTCTACATGAACCAGAACTAGATTAATTCATTATTCATCAATAAGCGGTTGGCACCGTCCCCAGATCCCAATATCTCAACGCCTTTTTCCATAAGTGCTCAGAAAATGTTGTATGCATTGCGCGTCCTCATTCGGGTCGCGAGAAAGCACAGTCGGAGAAGGAAAACAACAACAGTTTCATCTTGCCACGAACATCTCTCCATTACAGGTCGCGGAAGAAACGTCTGCAGACCATTACTGATTGACAGCAGCCCCTGGCGTACAGCTATCGGGCCCAAAGGTGGCTCCAGTCCAGAGTAGCGGCAACGCCTTCGCCGCGCTCCGCCTTCATCTGCATCTTTCTCATCTCTGTCCCATCATGTCCAGCGGGTCCAGTTCCAAATACCTCCTCGCCGAACATGCGCAGCTGCATCGGCATCAAGTTGTTTCCGTAATGCTCCGTAATGTCGTGCTTTTCCACCGCACTTCCAAGACAGCTCCAGTTTGAGGAATCCATGCCGTACCGGACGCATTCCACTGCTTTGGCTGGGGTCCACCAACTCGGGAGGAGATGCGGTTTGCGTTCAACGAGCTTCAGGAACCGGCGGAAGCTAGCGCGTCCGCCATCTCTTGCGCCGCCATAGAGACTATCCGCTTCAATATCCCCTAGGAAAGTGTAGTCATCGTCCAGCCGGAGACGATAGGTGTCGACCAGTAACTTGAAGGTATCCTTTTCGGTGCGGTCATGGAGCCAGGTCTTTGCATCGAGGCGATGGAATGGCTTCAGGAAATCAACCTCCAGGGCTTTGGTGGATTGGGTGGCGTTGACATCCGTCGCGGACTGGCTGCCGGGGCCTATGTTTGACTGGGCATTGCTGGCGCAGACTTTCTTATGGGCCTTCCAGTCGGCTTTCTGGCAGTCGTGGGAGCAGTAGGCGGCCGATTTGCAGCGAGAGCAGTTCCTCACAACGACAGTTTCGGATTCAGCCTTTTTGCAACTCTGGCATTTGCGTGTCTCGGTGGGATTTGAGTCAGACATGATTCGTGACACTGTAGTAGGTTCAGTGAAGATGTAGGGGACGAGTTGGACTATTCCTGTTGCTCGATGATGAGAAACAAGAAGAGAGAGTTGGTTCTGGGAAATTTTCTGGAGATAGAAGGAAGAGGGAGAGCGGGGGTGAATGAGACTCTTTTACTGCTTAGAGTTCCAGCATGGTGATTTCTGCAGTTAGAAAATGATGAATCTATTCACTGCAGGCGAGTCAGGCAGCGGTGTACTCGCCTGGAATACAATTGTTGTGGTGCGAGGAAAGACTTGATCTATCTTATCAGTATGCACGGCACCCTTTAACCTTTTATTACCCCAGACGATCCCAATTATACGGCGGAACTAACGAAGTTTAATATAGAAAAAGAGCAGAAAACAAAAAAGCCAAAAACACATCAAGGAACTGAAACAAAGAGCAAAAACATACAACGCTGAGTATTCCGCAACTCGACGATTAGTTCTCCTTGCTGTGGCAATATATGATCATCTAGTTCCTTTCACCCGACTTTGTAAAAAGGTGGTTCGAAGAGACCCTGTATATCGACAATCAAGAGCACGCTTACTTTGTTGTTGGATATCGAACACTCACCAACGCTAAAGTATTTATAAAGGAGGACAAGAAGGTTAAAGGCAGTGGAAGTGTGACTGTACCTGCCAGTTTATCCCAAGGTGATGCTTTGGGATTGGCCGACGTTCAAACAGAGGAGAAGCTTGAGCGAAAGGCCAGGCAAACGTGGATACAGAGTTCTTTGGAGAGCGCATCTATGCTATCTGCTACCGAAAGGTCAAACTGATCGTTCAGGACGGCACGCCTTATCTTGCGAAGCAGACTCAGTGGGTACCGTTTACAGAAACAACAGAAAATGCCGAAAACTCGAAGAAGTGCATCGAGGCAATTGTTGAGGACGAAGATGAGCAGACATCGGAAACATACACTTGTATGTCAGAGACATACTGCCCGCCACCTGGTTAATGTTGGTCACTTTGACATATCGATACTTCCCGGTATGTTCTAGAAGTGCTTCGAATTTGTCAGCTTATTCTCAAGACAGTTTTTCTCTCCTCTTGTCGTATCTGTCAAGCCACTTTGTATACACATTAGTTTAAAGGTCCGCATTTCTGTGATATATCGCCTCAAACAAACAGCGAAGAGGGTTTGTCTGTAGGGAGTAAGCCTACTTAGCCACTATTTAATCTCACTGCACACCATTATCCAGGAGTCCGAAACGCTGTCGATGCGCAGACAAGCCGGGCGTAAGTGTTCCAACTTGTTGATTTCAAGCCTCATCCGCCTAGTCAAGTTATTCTTCTTGTATTACCTTCGCATTGTCCTTGAAATAGTAGAACATCCGAACGGGCTTTGATAGACGATGACGATAAACAAACGGCCAATAAGATGCTTTGGATTGGGTGAGATGTATGCTGTTCCATGTCAAGCACTGCAACAACTGGTCCTGTGCCCTCCGCTTTAGACAAGATAAGCCGCAGCTTCTAGACACAGTCACAGTAGATCCTGTCGCAAGGCTACCTGGGGGCGCAGCTTATGAAAGCCAAGAAGTCTCAAAGGGAGATTATGGAATAGTTAGTTGACTAACCAATGACCATCCTGGGTTTATACGAGTATACATAAGAAAGACAGACAACTTGAACGCTACTTGTCTCCACTTCGTGGCTCATCTACTAAGTGTGTTCAGCTTGCAAGAATAGCGAATACGAGATTACCCTTCAGGTCAAATGGTAGCCCATTTAAGGCTGAGAGCATGACATTATTAAGTGGCGTCAAGAATACAATACGAATTTCCATTCTAAGTGTGAAGCTCACATACATGCTGTATGCCCTACCTATCGTATCTGAAATATATAAGCAGTCATTGCGCTCTCCCGTCATGGTAGATTGAATGCTGTCAATCCCTCAAGCAAAACATTCTGATCCCTCAAATCAGAACATCCCAGTCAAAGTTTATCATTATTCTACTATCGCAACAATATTCTAGAAGATAACAACCATGTTCTTGACTCAGACTGAGAAAGACAACAAACTCTTCAACATAGAGATATCCTCTGCTCTATCCTTGGACTCCACTATGCCGGGTGACTCGCTTGATGATAAGCATTTTGCCTCCTTCCGCCCCTCTCGTACCCTGTATATCGCCGCGCAGGGCATCGCTGCCTTCCGTCTGCCTCTTCCCTCTAGGGAGCTTGAAATCCCAGTCTACGACAGTGCAGATGGTACTCTCGCTTAGGTCTCTACGCGTTCGTCCACCTGCTCCGGAAACGCCATTCTTTCCGGTCCTAACCGTGGAGATCTTGTGCGCACTGACTATTTCTTCGGTCCTGGGCGTGATCCCGTGATTTCCATGACGGAGGGGTCAAAAAGTGAATCACTCCCTATCAGGGTCTCTTCGAGATGGACTTCGCGAGTGACTAGCTTCAATACACCCGATGGCCGGGAGTTGGAGTGGGGTTACACAGAAAGAAAAGATTCCAATGGCCAAAAGGAAAACGTAATCGTTCTCCGATTAAAAGATGGCAAATTGAAGAATAAGCAGGGGAAGATCCTCGCTCAGCTCCTCCGTGGTGGTGAGACAAGGACTGCCAGATCATCTCCATGGAGTGCCGGTAATGGTGGTGAGTTGCTGATTGATGGGGGAGCGGCAAGATCCGTGGAGGAGCCTTTGCTGGTGGCGACGTGTTTATTGATGTTGAAGAAAGAGATTGATCGGAGGAGGCTCATGCAGTTTTTGATGCTGGGCGCTATTTCTTCTGGCGGGCCTTGAGGCCGCATGCCATAGTCATGTTGTACGATAGTAAGGCACCTGTCTAGAGTTATACCAGAGGAATAGATTCTCACGCATGCCATTACTATGTAGTATAATAGGTGTTCTATAAAGTACATACAACCGAATCCGGCACAGTCGATTATGTCTGGCAAGACACGACTCCTCCATCGCAACCCCCCCTTTAGAGAGACAACCATCTGACAGCGACACGGCTGACTCAAACAGGACAGGGAGAGAGTCCCATCTCCATTCTATGCTTCACCAAGTCCAGCCTCGCCATAGCCTGTTCTTATAATAACAGATGCAATTGGTCCAGTACCTCGCTAACCGAGACGTCCCCATCACACAGTAGGAGGAATCAGAGTCAGCCATGGGAAGCAGTTCTATGATCGTCTGCAGGGTGCACGAGGCGGGTCTGCACTAATTCAATATTGCTCGAAGCCTGCGCGGCATCAGCAACGAAACGCCTCCCTGCTAGATAGGACGGCTACTTATGCCTTCTTCACTAATTGCACAATATATAGCACACTCATTTCCTATCCAGACACCAAGAGTACCTAGTTAGGTGCATAAAGAGTAATAAACAGAACTAAAACAAAAAAACATACAACAGCACAAGTATGTTGGTGGTCACCAAGCGCTGCCTGTTTGATCGTGGGCGCGTCACTACTCTATTCAGTCCCCCTTTAGGGCAGTTCCGGCTACTCTTCACCCACCTAAATATTCTTCACCTAAACTACCCCAGAGGTGCATTTACGCATTTAGAGAGGGGTTGAGCTAGCCTGTCACAAGCGCTGGCTATATTTTATTTCATCCAGTTATTGCCCTAGTGATGGATACCTCTGCCTCCTTTCATCCTTAAAGCACAGCAGCTAATATATTAGGGAATAATACTACCTTAGCTTTCACTCAGATAGTGGATCTTAATGAACATGATAACTCTAAGATCAAACGCTCTGTTCTTAATCACACTAAGGCTAAATATAACTAGACTCTTCAGATCTTTAATAAGTCAGAGCCAGTGTCTCTGACTCATACGCGCATCCTCTTTCTGAGGTAGATGGACCTGCAACATACTTTGGCATTGCATCTCATCATGAGCATATTCAAAACCGGCGTAGCATGGGCTTGCACCGAAATCCACAACTCTGGCAGTCCTTTCCAGCTAAAGCAGAATTCGAATTTCAGGAGCCGGCCGGCGTGATCAATCTTTATAATACAATGCAGGATCTTAGCAGGCAATTAGCAAAATCAAAGAGCCAGGATGACAAGCGCCAAACTCAGCTGGAACAACACCGTGTCTATAATCAAAAACAGAAACTCTACATGAAGAAGCTCAGACGCCTACAGCAAGCACAGCCAAATCGACCTGCGTTGGAACCAAGCAGTATCTTTGAGCAGACACTCTTCCATTTCACACGAAGGGTGATGCCGGAGCGTGACCCGTTGGCTCGAACCCTCCCAACAAGTTGTAGCTTGCGCAGCGCAGTTGGCCGAGCAGCTCTTTGAGCCCTAGAAGCCATCTGGTTGCGTGATGGATGATGGTGTATTGTTCTGGGATGAGACCTATAGATGGGCAGTATCAGTGTAAATCACCTATCAAGGAGTAAATGTATTTTTTCTTATTCCTGGCGGCCATGCTCATGTGATCAGGTTCTATGCCCATCATTAATGGTTGCACCTTTACCGCTAGTCCGCTACTATAGAGAGCAAATTACCAAGATGTCTAGTCATAATTCTGCTAAATTCTATTTTAAGTGCAACTATTAGTTCCAAGGCTATATAGAATAGGCATAGCACTGCCAGGACTATTTAAAGAGACCAGAAGACTGAAGACTTACTTTAATATAATCTTATTATTCTAGAATGCACTGGCAAAGGCCACCTATTATCTATTTTATCTAGGAGACTAAAACTTAAATTCTTGCAGGCGGATGAACCAATTTCTAAATTACACAGTTACACTAAATAGTTTAACTATGTCTAATCTCATCTAAACTATGAAGTATTATCTAGTGAATTTTATTACTGTTATCCAGCCTGTCTTATTAAGCTAAGCAGTCTTACTGGGTAGCAGTGAATGATATACACTGCTACTCACCCCCTTGAGGGAGGAAGAGGAGTCTTGATAAGACTGATTAAAGGACTAACTTCCGGAGCTGGTTAGTAGAGTCTGTGGCTGTATTGCTGAGTTGGGTGACGGGCAGGGGTTCGGTGGTGATCGATGGTATTTTCACAGGCTTCGGGCTATGGAGTACTACTTGCTAAATGCCGTATTTGGATGGGAATAGATGGGATCCATTCGCTACGTAACCAATGGCAGATATTCTTAATTCAATTCTCAAATCAATTCTCGTCGCAATAGTGAGAAAAAGAGAGACAGAAAGGTGAAAGCTGTCCACGCATAAACACGTGCATAGTTTAGGTATTTCATACATACAGTAGCTAGGCAGGTAGGTAGACGGATGCCTGAATTCTAGGGAATATTTTGGCTACTTTCCTCTCTTGGTTAGTATAGTATCCTTACAGCTCTTTAGTTACCTGAGACAAATTCTCTGTGGTTGTTGAGGGATGTCATAAGTATCGCCGTATATCAGGCATGTATAAGCTTGGTATCGGATCAACACTGGCTGCTGGGTTCGGTAGGTGAGCAATGCCGCCCTAGGTATACCTGTAGCCTCTACACTACGGTAATCTTGTCTATTGTACCTAGGTAGGTATCTAGATATCTAAATACAATACAATAACGGGTGATATATACCAACTCTGGGTATTTTAGAGCTCACTATGGAATGCCCTATGTGCAGGACTTGCTCTACAGAAATCAAGAAATTAACACTCGCCCAAGTGTACCATGACCAAGGAAATCTTAAACCTTCGTCAAGACAACATTCTTAACACACCATCCGAGATGTTCACCAACCCTCCAATACACATCATCCGCAGCAGCCTTTCCAACAATAGGATCAAGATGCCCGTACCCCTCCGCCAAAAACCGGCGATAGAGCCGCTCGCCAAATCGGCGCCGTAACAACTCATAGTCCCTCAGCGTCGACTCCGGATTGAAGACCTCGTTCTCCGTGCCCGAGATAAACAGAATCGGTACGCCTTGTAGCCTCTGAACATTATCGGCCGTCAGAAGGGGACGTAGCTGATTATCCAAGCAGACGCCCCGGGTTCCCATGCGCACGACATGTTTCAGCAATTTGGTATGGGTGCCCGCGAAGAACTCATGGACGTTTTCATGGAGATGCACATCAAGATTATCATGGTTCCACAGCAAACCGAACGCAAACGACGTGCGGCGGCACGCTGTGGAAGTACAGACATCCCGTCGATGTGCAAACGGATAGAAGCGCAGGAGCGCGTCCAGCAGTCTTTGAAAAGCGCTGTCTCTATCGCTGCTCGCAACCGGGAAGAAGGTCCCCGCAAGCAGCTCGTAGAGACGGATCAGCAGAGTGGTCCGTCCTTTCAGGGAGTTCCAGTAGCCGAAGACCTGGTTCATGAACACGGAGTTCGCAGTGATGCCGAGGACTTGGCTGCTTGCGATGGTCCCGTCCAGCAATCCCATGCCGAGGGCCACGGATCCTTGACAATGGGCCATGACATAGGGTTTTTGCTGTTCTCTGGTGTTAATGTGCTCTAATGCGGCGGCCACGTCAAGTCGGCAGTCGAACACGGTGGACTCCTCTGCCGTGGCGGCGTCACAGCCCCAGCGGGGAACAAGTGCGTAGCAGCGATGCCCGCGCGCTGTGAAATAGTCGACCATGTTGCGGCTCAGGAATGGCAGCGCGTACACGCTATGGATGGCGCCTATGCCTGTGACTCCGGGGAGAAACAGGACTGGTGGGTGCTTTGAGTCCGGATGCAGGGGGTCCAGCGGAGAGAGCGGGTCGTATATTTCAAGCAGCGTCTGTACCCCATCGCTCGCAATGACTTTGCAGGAGCTTGAGGGAAGGGGTTTCGAATCGGAGGTATATCCGGTGTCGGGGAACCGCACTGGCACGAAGGGACGGAAGAAGAACATGCTGAGATGGTACGTAAAAGAGATCAAGAAGGCCATCAGAGATAGGAGAAGACCAACGTTGAAATCTTTCGTCATCCGAAACGTCCTCATCTGCTTTTGGAAGTGAGGCAATGAGATATGAAGCGCACCGGCTCCAATATTCGTCCCGTCCAGTCGAGCGATACTAACATTCACCGTAGTTGTGGCTTCCCAAGTCTTTCTGATCGAAAAAGCTATGTTCGAGTTGATGTCTTTGCGTCCCTCCAGGCGATACTGCGTGTCCTCTACCGAGATGAGCTGCAGGTGGTATGAAATAGTTGTCAACTCTGCGCTCGCTTCCACTTGTGTGAAAAAGTCCACCGTGCCACTCAGAACTTTGAGGGTAGCTCTAGACAATGCGAAGCAGGACACTGTGCCAGTGCAAATGCCTTCGTACCGCGATCCTCGAATATCTGAGAACGTAAGCACTCCTTCTTTGTGGTATCGGGTCGCTTACCCTTTGACCTCTTGCAGATTTCCACCGTAAGAAACATTTGCAACGCACAGGATGAGCCCTTCCCTGCCGTTTCGGAAAGTGCAAAGCTCTTAATGTTTGGCTCAACGGAAATATGGCCCCGTAGAAGCTCCGTAAACTGCCATCCAATAGGTTGTGATGTTTCGTTGCTGCCATTCACTTTATTCAGCTGATGGTCGGAACGTGATACTTTTGGCTTGCTGCAAGCATCCAGACTACCATTTTTAGTCTCCAGGTCAATCGATAATCCAGAGTTCTCGGTGATCAAGCTGAGAGATCGCTCTGCAAGAGCAGATATCGTTGCGAGGGGGTTAACACCTAGCCTATCAGCACGAGCCAGCCCATCAAAGTTGTATAACCTACCCAACGCAGTCGGGATAATCGAAGCATCGCAGCATAGTAGACCCTCATGTACCTCGCTTCCATGTCCAGTAAAGACCTGTCCAAGGTGATTAGTTACACCTTCCCTTCCTGTGCCGTCGCGGCTCATGTTGGCTCCCCCAAGCAGATGAACCGTAACTTCCTCTTGATGGCGGCCTATAATCGATTAGCCCCGTCCGTGAAGAGTGCAGTGAGACGTTACCATAGAAGTACGAAAACCCGATCTTTGCTCCCGAGCGGTCCAACACTTCACTCAGTATGGCCTTGATCCACTTGAAGTGGGCAGATCTGCCTTCTGCGGGTGCTCGCAGGTACAGCTGACCGTTTTTCAA
This sequence comes from Aspergillus hiratsukae, assembly GCA_014281905.1. Classification (NCBI taxonomy): domain Eukaryota; kingdom Fungi; phylum Ascomycota; class Eurotiomycetes; order Eurotiales; family Aspergillaceae; genus Aspergillus; species Aspergillus hiratsukae. Next base: position 129,834 of record JACBAD010002086.1, read on the forward strand.
GGTCAAGGTTATCTCATTGCTATCGTGCGACATGACAAGATACGTTGAGGTGCGCTGGATAGCCCCGCCATGGGCATACGGGCCTAGGAGGAGAGATTTCAGCGCGGCGATGGTCTTCCCAAGCTGAAGTGACTGCTTCCCGATAGTCTGCAGGATGAGCATGATCTGGATAATGGGATTTAACGGTTCAGGGATGCAGCCATCTTGGATGATATATCCAGCGAGAGGGTTATGCGACGCTCGGTTATCGATCGCGCCGGTGATTGTTGGCCCGGGCCGGCTTCGAGCGCTTGACGATTGAGCAATTCCATTGATATTGGCGCTGCTGTTGTAGCCTACTAGTATCAGACATGCACGTGTGCTTGATTAGCGGAGACTCACCGAACATCAAGAGGTCTCCATTGCCGGATAGATTCCTTCCAACTAGCGGAGACATCTGCATGCCGCGCTCCTTCGAGCGGAGCAGAATTTCAGTAGTGCCTAAAGCACCTGCTGCAAGGAAGCATAGTTCATTCTGGAACATTTAAGAGTCAGTCCTGTAGTATAGAGCCTGACGGATCAGCAAGACTATAGCTTACGGCTTTAACCCAGAAAAGCTGCTCCTTGAAATCCTCGTTGAACACCGACCTCCTGCTTCCGTGCCAGGCAAAGTATACAATGTAACCCTTTCCGGGTGCCTTTTCTACAAATCGCACCTCACATCCGCAAAATATCTCCGCGCCCCAGTTCCATGCATCCGCAAGATAGGTAGTGGCCACCGAGTTTTTCGAACCATCGTTAAGACCGGTGCACTCGTGACCGGATCCGCTATTTGCCTGCATCACAACGCCCGTGTTGTTGCGGCCGCCGTGAAAGAACGTGGTTAGCGGCACTCGATAGAAACTCTGTCCTTTGCCCAGCCATCTTGACTGCTCTCGAAGATGCTCTAACTTGTTCAGGTGTGGATGATCCTCTGGATATGCGGAGGGTTGCAGCATAGTTGCCGCGCGTGAGTAGTCTGGTCGAACCGGTTACTGGGCACATTGCGCGGTATTTGCTGGAAGGAGACTCACAGGTTCGGAGCGCTGAAGGGTGTTTTCTGATCTCTGGCGGCCATGGACTCATTTGTAGTGTTCTTTCGTCGGCTTCAAGGAAGACTCCGGCATTGATGAGTGAACATCCTCCGAGTCCTATATTCCAGTCAAAACCAACTTGAGATATGTGACAAGCAGGGTCTAAACTACCATGAGCAACGAAAGCATGCTGTCCATCGCCGAGCACCAGTTGGAAGAGCCGCGTCGGTTTTCCAGACGAGAGCCATCTTGAAACATTGGAATTCTTCGCAGAGGTTCCAGAAATGTTCACATCCCCCAAGCACTGGAAGAGAGTATGAGGAAAAGAACCGGCTGCGAGGAGTTAGCACGAACTAATACTAATAGTGATAGGTCATCCGAACGGGAAAGCAATGTAGGTGAACATGCATACATCTTCTTTCCCAGCCCAGCTCTAGCACTGCGATACTCTTCCCAGCCCGAGCCATTCGGCTTGCCGCAACGCCAGCTCCATAACCAGATCCGACAACCACGACGTCGTAGTCTGGTTTCATCGACTCAAATGGACGACTGAGCTGGGGGTAGTCGTCCGTGCGGACCTCTTCAAAGTCTGACATTCTGTTCTTGGCACTTAATCTTATCTTACCAGGCCCAGGGATTTGAAAGTGACGAGGTGGGGACTATTTCTATCTTCTCCTAGTGGAATTGACAAGGAAGTTCGCCAAGGACTAAGTTCGGCAGCGATACTTGCAGGACTGTCAGCGATACTATATAACCTCTATCCGCAGGAATGCAGATACTATTTATACTCGTATACTGTAAGCCGGTGCCGACCCTACACCGACAACCTGAAACCGCGCTTAAGCATTCAGTCACACATTAGAACCTTGCTTTTTCCTTAGAATAGGGGCACATACGGGATAAGCCTGGATTCCCCCCCGAAACCCATATCTACGGCGTTTGACTTTCAGCTGAGTGCCGGAGTCTGTAGTAGCGCGGAATCAAGTAGGTGTGCCATCCTATCAAGTAGCCATCCCCTTTTCCATGCCTGCCTCTGAACAAATGTCAAACGCACGTTCCTTGTGTATATTTGCACAGCCAACCACACAGATTCTTGGGTATCAGTGCATCCTAGGCTATAGCAGTTGCAATTATTGTCCATCCTTCGATAGCTGTATTTCCCCCAGCCTAAGCGATAAGGGGAGAGCAACAATTGAAAAGACCTAACCCATTGTAGTACTTTAGCCCTTTAAATTCGGCTGTACAGCTTTTGATCCCCATGACATCCCAAGATCATTCAATGCTCGGCCCATTTTTACATTGTCAATTCCAAGAATATAGGCCAGCTGGTGATCGCAAGACAAATGCAGTCCAGCATCGGAGAGGTGTGCGGAATATCTACCAAGCTAAACGGAGGATATGGAGAACGTGGTGGGTTTCCGTATGTGCGTGTTCACATCTGCAATAAATAAGAGGTGAAATTTGTCTTCTGGGAAATCATATCTGTCATGAATTGTCTGGACTGGCGTCAGACGGAGGTATTGAGGGTTCATAAATAACTGAGGGGATGCAGTCCAAGTAAGCGCTTCCACAAAGCAGAAGAGCTAGGCCTCCACCTCCTAAGTCTATCACCTTGTCAAGGCAAGAATAATGCAGGAGGAATACAGAATACCAATTCTAGGGGCCTTTCGGACATACTGTAGCTAGATTGGGGGATCTATACTATATTCATGACCTTGCACAGGTTGACGCATCACTTAGAAGGCGCGAATGCATAACTTAGATAAGGGATATGGTAGGGACACGTCAGCACTTCAGGGACCGTGTGGGCGAAATGGGTGAAGATTAGAGAGGTTCAGGTGAACGACTGAAGACAGGGCGGCAAGGACACTAACCAACGAATTAAAAAAGGTTGGTGAACTCCGACATACAACAGCCGGGATTCGCTGGTGGTCACCCACCCAACTACTAACCGGCCGGCGTGTGGCTTAAGTACGGCTGAGCGGACGGGAAGCCCTGTTTTCCACACCCTATGGTCGTATGTGCTTGACTTTAAGCTTCTATAGACTAAGTGGAAGGACACGAACCATTTTGCTATATTCAATTGGTCTTGCAGACATATTAATGAGCCATCCGCCTTTGAATGGGGAACCTGTTGGTCTCATGTGCCCGCAGCAACCCTAATTTGTGGCTAAACCAAGGTTTACTGAGCTATAAGATTTATATTTCATCTCCGTTCTTGATCCAAGGGTGAGGGCAGAATATATAATTTGAATTTGTGAAAACAGTCAGGAGATCAATGTTGGTATTAGCTATAGCTTGTTATCTTGTCCTCTGTATAACAATATGTTAACTGAAAGGGAAGTATCAGTAAGCTAAAACTCATATTCCATGAGCCATTGAGGTGTTACCCAGACCTTCTCTTACGTAGTTCATGAATGATTCTTGACTACAGACGCCCTTCTAATGCAAAAATGGTTGGCTGTTCAGTTGGGACCTGGGACCTTGCAGAGGATAGTGTACTACATGATATAGGTGAAGATGGAGTACTTAGTATGCATTCATCACAGATAGTTACATCTAAGACAAGATGAGGAGAAAGATTAGAGGAGGAGGTGATTGATTCCACACTTTGATTCAGGCCTTTGTATTCACACTACAGTACAGGGAAACCGCTATGCATGGGAACCTGCACTAAGGCTTGACTGTATACCTTAGAATATGGTAGGCGATGCGTGTAGCACCATAAAGTCGGTCTTCGGTACTGCTAATAATGAGCCTGAGTCTTATTGGATGGTCGAGAAATCTATTATGCAGTTTAGTGATGAGTGGTGCCTGGGTTATTACTACCTCCCTTCTCCTTGAGTTTGGCGGCGGTCTCTTCGCACTGTCTATTGAAGTTGTACAGGAGCCAGGTGCGAAAGTAGGACGGGATGATATCTCTGGTATGACCTACCTTACATTTCTAGGCAAAAGTGTTGTTCTATCATTGTGACACCATGTCAATACGCTAGTTGACATTTGCAATGCGTGCAAAGCGCCTCGCTGCTATGAGCACCTGCTTTCTCGGTGAACCATCAGCAAACGGCCATCTACGTGAAAGTGTAGTGAATAAGCCTTCGCAGCACCTTGCAGATGACTGTCTCGGGAAACATCGCCTTATGGACGAGGAGGCGGATCTCTAGGGGGAGAGACAGAAGATGCCGAAATCCACTTTTGCGGGCCGGGCTGGCAGGGGACGCCGCATAATTTCTGATGCCTGGGGAACAGATCAAAACCAATAAGCCCTCTTTACCCTTCCTCGCCTCCCTAGTCAGAATTATGACTCTCTACAACGTCCGCCAAGGAAAATGCTTGCTGAATCCCAGTTATCCTTCCAATATACCGACTGCGATCTACGATCCACTTCCGCTGAACGTCCGATTTCACAATGCGCCCAGCCGTCAGTAAAGGCCAGAACAAAAGGTAGAGCCCAGCAACTGTCGGAATGCCACTGGCGGACCGGTCACAGAATACATGTTTCCCTGTCTGCAGAAGATCGCCCGAAGGCATTGACACGAGACCGCAGAATTGAGGCACCGTAGCTAGTACCTGAAGCGCCAAGTTTTGCATGACTTCGAAGGAAGAATGATAACAAGAAGCATCCAATGCAGGATACTGTTCGGGGGTTGTTGCCAAAATATCGCTTAGTTGGGCGCAGATCTCTTGGTGTAAAAGTAGCCGGCAAGTACGCAATTTGTTCCAGATAGCGGCTACCCAAACATCAGGATATACATGGTAGGAAGACCCAAAGACCAGCTCGGATGGTTCATCCAGAGCCATCGTTCGGAAATGCCACTGAACAGGAAAGTCGCCGGCGAGCAAAACGAACTCGCGATCGATGTTTAGAGCAACATTCACTAATTGGCGACCACGAAGGATATTGTGCTTGACGTCGGCGCGAAACTTGGCAACTTTGAATTCCAAGTCGAACGATTTCCACACAGGGTCATTGGTATCCAAACAACTTGCAGTCAATTGACGGATGGTAATGAGTTCTGCCGGGACTGGATAGGAGTGCAAAACGCAGTTCACTGAGAGACACCAGCAGATATGCAGGAAGAGCTGCTGCCCACGCCGCGTGTCGAGCATGTGGTTGCCTCGCGAGTGAATAATCATCATTGCGCCTCTGATATGTGCATCGCAATGTGAAAGCGACTGTGGATTTCCCGAGGTAATCGTCTCAAATGTGCCGAGAAGTAGGATTGAGATGATCGTACTGTCATGTGCCATTTCCTCTTGTGAGGACAACGCAGTGTTGATGAGGCGGAGTGCATGTCCGTATTGGCGTCTGGACTCCTCTAGCAGACCTGGATGTCGGAAGCTGTATGCGTACGCTGCGAGGGCGACAGCGCTCAAGCTCACGGAGAGTTGTTTCCTATTGCTGACCTCCTCGCCGATTATAGAAAGATATTCGTAGTGACCTCGGACACGGCCACAGTCGCGGAATACGTGAGTCGCGAGAAAGAAGTCGATGGCACGATCGGCGATAGGTTGAATGAGTTCTCGCGGGGGATTGACTCGACAACCCCGTGATCCTATAAGAGCCATAGGGTATTTGCCAGACCATTTCTCAGTGTTCGATCCAAGACCTTTCGAATCCACGTAGCTGCGGTAGCTGCTTGGATCATGGTGCTGGAACATGCGGTCAATGGCGTCTCCATACTGCGGACACTTCCATCCGGCTTTGAGACATTGGCCGCAAGCTGGACGCATTCGATTGCACTAACAAAGGTAAGCTATAACCCTAGCTTAAAATATCATGAAGAGAACCTTGATTTTCCGCGTCCTACACGTCCGACAGCCCTTGGAAAGCCTCCCATGACGGACCATTTTCGGGACATATATCCGTGATCAAAGTGAGACTTGTTGCGTCCGTGTGGACTCGGACAGTTAAATTAGTCCGCTACATGGGATATAAAGGAAACTAATCACCAGAATCGTGAGAGAGGGAGAAAGGATAAGGGAGAGTAATGGATCAGCACTAAACCCTTTTAGATAAGTATTGCGGGACAGCCAATTAGCTTCAAGATGTATACAATGATAAATGGAAGTCGGGACATTAACAGCGCCTGGATTAAGCACAGGCGGATGAATGATCAAGCCGATTGTCGTAGTTCGCAGTGAAGATGTTCCTATAAAGGTGGTCACCCCCTTCCGCAAAGCTGTAACTGGATCATCTACCGCACAGGAACGCAACGCATCAACTCTACATTTCGCGCCAATGAATTTTGATACAAAGGTTTTCGTGGTCTTCGGAGCCACAGGTATTCAGGGTGGTTCAGTGGCCAAGGCTATCCTGGATGATTCGATTGCTGCAAAACAATTTCAAGTCCGAGCTATTAGCAGAGACCCAACCAAACCAGCTGCCACGGCTCTTGCTCAACTGGGTGCGGAAGTCATCAAGGTCGGAGCCTCTTGCCAATAAAGTCTGATTCCATGATAGACTGACAGCTAGGAGGCTGATATGGAAGACAAAGACTCCCTACGTATGGCCATGAAAGATGCCTACGCGGTATTTGCTTTGACCAATTTCTTTGAAACGATGGATCATCTGGCCGAAACGAGACAGGGAAAGAATGTTGCGTATATTGCCAAGGTAGGCTTATACAGTCTGCGATTTTGAGGAAGACAGCATCTGACAGATACAGGAAATGGGCGTCAAGCACCTGATCTGGAGTAGCCTGCCGAACATTTCACAGAGTATCATCATCTGCCCATGTCTCAAAGGATAGTCTGACAGAGATTACAGTCACGAACGGGAAACTTACTGCTGCCGTCCATTTTGACAGCAAAGCCCGCGTCGACGAGTACATTCGTGCCCTCGGCATCCCACACACCATCGTCCGTCTCGGCATCTACAACTCTTGGTTCCTAGAGTCTTTGGTCCCTGTATCAAGCGACCCGCCCTCGTACAAACTCGTCTTCCCAGAACCAGCCCATCTCAAGGCCGCAATGCCACTCGTTGATCCCTCCGCTGACCTTGGCAGATTGATCAAGGCCATGCTCCTAAGTCCGGAGAGATCTTTGAATCGTCAATTCAACATCGCCGAGAGGTATTATACTTTGGAGGAGATAATAGATTTGATGAAAAGTCTTGGATCGAATGTGCAGTTTGAGGCTGTCGACCAAAAGACCTTCAAGGCTAGTCTTGCGGCCAAAGGGTGGCCAGACTTCTTGCAGGAGAGTCTCGTGCAGGTCATCCAGTATGCGACTGAGTATGGACACTCTCAAGCTGAAAGTATTGAACAAGCACATGAGGTAAATTTTTAGTTGGTCCTTTTATAAGGGATTACGCTGATGTGTGCATGTATAGCTTGTTTCCCAGCCGCTGACCTCGCTGGAAAAATCACTCAGTGAAAGTGCAGACTTTGCTAGACTCATCAAGTAATGCATGTCTGAGACGGAGAGATGGAGGAATTATATTTAAGCTCAGCGGTGTACTATTTGGGTGTTTCTTCCATCTTTGTACTGCCACAGGCGTATCTCCGGATTGGTAGTTGTTGCTAAGCAGCCTGTGACCAGTCCGATTACCTGTCTAAAACATCGAAACACATGATATGTCTACTTTACCAACAAGAGAAAGCAAAGGGGATATTAGATCACACACCAGAATTAGATATATGAGGTGGCGGCATGACCAGCATGAACTTTAGTGCTGCAACATCCCACACTCCTCAAGTGCTCAGTAAATCTTGAAGCAACTTCTTCATCCTCTCAACGGAACACAATCAACAGAATATCATGTTAAAAAATCTGAGATAATCATCATGGTACGGTTGGGTACCTACTATATTATCTGCCCACTGCTAATGCGCCACAGACTCCCTTCCAGCCTCTGTCACCGTTCGTCTGATGTACGGCTCTGCCTTAGCAGTGCAAGGATTCGACGCCTTCGCCTTTCTGTTTGTCTCGCCAATTGTCATACCCAACCGCGACGAGCTGGCTCATCCGTTGACTCGGTTCTGGATGCGGGTGACGGGTCTTCCTTCTTGCCATATGTACTGAGTTGTTGGCTGTTGCGAGACTACCATATCCGTCATTCCCAAATTGGCCGCGTTGTCAGCTCCTGCTTTGCATTTTACAATGCTGGTCTTGCTGCACTGTACACATGGAGCGCGCTGCAGGAGAATGGATACACCATCCAGCCGTTTTGGTATGCCGCAGGATGGCGGGTGGTGTGGGCCACCTGGGCTGTCTGGGAGTTGTTAGTAGCACCATGATCGATATTTGTTAAGATATTCGGAGTATCACTGCAGGTATCACTTGTACCGGCAGAGCTATATTCAAACTATACTTGCTATGATAGTTATTTTCATCCGGCTCTACCTAAGGAACTGCCGTCCAGTCTAGGATGCCTCACTCACCTCAAACCTGCACATACAATTACAGGGTGAGACTGCATAGGCGGAGGCTTTTTTCCTTGTTAAAGTGCAAAAATGAATGCCAGGTACTTAAACTCTCCAAAAGGACAATGAACCTGCAGCTTGATTTATGTGGTATGAACATCGTATTCACACGACTACCACTCGGCTCAGGTTACCACTTATAGAGAGCAACCATGCCAACAAATCATAACCATAGGTGGCGTCCAGTCACTTGTATTTAACTTACAGCCTTGCCCAAGTGGCTTGACACTGCCCCCATTTCCTGAGTGGAAGCAGATATTTAGGGCAGTTTGCTCTGAATTCTCCTTTACTTTCCTTCGCCCTTTTATTCTAAAACTATGTCCGGTAAATCTATGTTGGTTTGCATTTTTGTTCTTGCCTTACAAATCCAAGAATACGTCGCCATTGCGCTTCCACCTCAAGAGTATTATCCAACAATAACATCGAACACTCGCAGTCTCGCAAAGCCCAATCCCCTAGGATATGTGAACATCAAACCGCTCCAAATCACGACCTCATCCATCTCACCGAGGTCCAACCTAGATATAACGGATACTCCTGCTGGCCATCTCACAATCGAAGATGTTAGCAGCGTCTATGGACCGGGGGCCTGGTCAGCCTGGTTCCTCGCGATCGTGGGATCATGGCTCCGAGCCTGTCAAGGCTCATCCGAAACTTTCGACCCGAACACATGGCTTTTCCTTCTAGGAACCAACTGGGCGGGGATTGGTATTTTCCGCGGAATACACTTGCTAGGAAAAATCCCGACTGATTCACCCGATTACGATGAGATTCTTGCCTCCCACATGGGCTCCCTTGGAGCGGCCTTCAATATGCTCTTCTGGGGGACTTTCCATGGGGTGGCACAATTCGCCGCCACTCTGATCATCCTCCGTATCAGCCCTAGGGCCCGGGCTCATCGTCTACGAACGCTTACAGTTGGGCTCTTTTTACCGAGTATAGCGTTATTGGCTTCTCTGCATCTTGCTCCGAAGACAGATATCCTTCCCGCTCTATATTGGGAAGGGATAGGCCAGTCAGCCCATCGCTACTTGTTCGTTTGTGGAGCTCTTGGAACGGCTCTAGCCATCCCCGCCATCTTGTCTTATGGCTATCTGTTGGACAAAACATGGTTACCAAGCGCGTTGTCTGATCAAATCAGACTCGCATGGCACTGTCTGTTTGTTGTATTCTGGGTGTTAATTTTTCTTTTAATGTTTACGTTTCTTCCTATCTTTATGATCGGCTTTCTTTACTCTTTGGCTCGATTCAGCCCCTACTGGCTTCTGCCACTCGGAACACCGGTTGTTTTACTCTCCATTCTCTTCATCACTTTAATGCCTCCCTTGTGGGTCCTCCTTGTGCTGGCCTCTGTGGTAACTCTTATTTCCTTGCTGGGTTTTATCATCGTATATGTTTTCGCAGCCTATCTTTGTCTTCAGGTAAGGGTGTCTGAATCGTGCTTCTTCATGCCTTGTGCCCCACAGTCGATCAAAGAGGATGATCAAATGTATGCCCTTGTGGGTGGCCTTGTTTTTCTAGTTGGCTGCGAGATCATTCCTTTCATTTTACGTATGAGGCGGCAAAAGCGGAGGGCAAGTGTTTATTCGTTGTCACGCAGAGGAAGTTATGAACAGGGGCCCGATAGGCTTCCTGATATAGGCTTGTCAAGAAGCTTGTCTATCAGTTCGCGATAAATTGAGTCTCCAGCAAGTCAACGAACCTAACCGAGGCAAACGCGGTGGCGGAATCTTCCAAGCTAAGCTTCGAAATTTCGGCTGAAATACCCTTGATCGTGGAATCGCCCCTGGTCGACTGCTCTATTCGCTTGTCAATTGGACAATTGGACTATTGGAGACCCCCTCGGGCGAACTATCAAACGCCACAACAAAAACATGGTAAAATTGCTCTCTTCGCAAATCCATCCTGGGAAGATGGCATCTCGTCGTGGACGTACAGCTTTCCGTCGCAGACGACGAACGCATATGCAGCTGATGGCTCATATTCTCTGTATGGACATCCTGACTGAACCCAGGAGGAGTAGCTAAAGCAAACTAGCTAACTGGGCTTCAGATCTCTTCCTGGCCAGTATTCGTTTTGGTACATTTATCAGACCGTGCAAAATCTCGTTCCCGGGACTACATACCAATTGTCCATTGACGTCCTACCTTATCTCAACCCCGCATATTCAATCCAGGAGACGTGCAGTCTGGTCCTCTACCATACTTCTCTCGTCGCCACCAATATAGTTGAATACAGGACTGGACAGGCTTATACCAAGAATACCAATCAGTGGATTACCTTAAGTGGCCCATACACCGCAACAAGTAGCAGTGATTAATTTGGTTTGTACATCACCTGCACGCTATACCACGTCCACGCCATCTTCCATGCTTACTTGGACAATGCCAAATTGGTCACTATCACGACCACTCAAGTATGCACCACAGTGACCCCTACGCCAATGCCATCACCATCAGACACTGTTACCAGTGCCGCTATGTCATCTGTGCCTATGATTTTGAGCTCGGACGTATCACCAGCTTCAAGTCAGCCCGTCGTACCCAGCTCTCCTTCTGTCAACCCATCATCAACCCCTACGCCACCGCCATCAGCCTCGTCGATGACCAATGCTGTCACTCCCTCCTCGCCTATGGTTTCAAGCTCAGCTGTATCATCAGCTTCAACTCAGCCCGTCATACCCAGCTCTCCTTCTGTCAACCCGCCAACTACTCTACTGTTAAGCACCGCCACGCCCTCAAGCCCGGCGCTTTCACCCACTTCGCCAGTATCAAGATTGACGAGCGTACCAGTAGTCCCAGGATCCTCGAGCATACTGATCATTCTTTCCTCTTCCCCTGTGGCCGCTTCGGCACCTCCCTCCTTGACAGCCGTCACATCTATGCATACAAGCTCACAGCCCACCATATTACCATCCTCAATTCAAGTGTCGCCCACTCATACTCCGTCGCCTTCGGTTGTGGAATTATCAAGTGCTTCATCCCTTGCTTCTTCTCTGTCCAAGGTTTCTTCTGGCTCTATCACAACTCCCAATGCAATGACCTCCAGCAGTGATGTTGCAATGACAACCTCTACCATCTACAGCACTCGCACATCCACTGTCACTGCCTGCCCCTCGACAGTTACGGATTGTCCAGCCTCTGCTAAAACCACCTATGTAACCACTGAGACAATCTATGTGACGACCGCAGTTTGTACAGTAACTGCAACTGAATCTAGTGCACAAGCTACCGCCACTGCAACACAGGTACCAATCGGCTCTTCAGGACAGTTTGAGCAATACACTACTTCCACTATTTTCTCAACTCGCACGGCCACCATCACTGCGTGCCCATCTACCGTCACAAACTGCCCTGCCTCTGCCAAAACCACTTTCGTTACAACTGAAACTGTGTTTATCTCAACTACCATTTGCCCGATCACCGGATCCCCTTCTGTAACCGGCAGAGCCAACCCGGAAAACACATTCCTCGCAACGGGTAATCCAGTCGTCTCAGTGTCACCAGTGTTCAGTACCCGGACCGCCACACTCACTTCCTGTCCTTCTGGCTTGTCAGATTGCCCCCCTACCGAAGTTGTCACCCAAGTCACAACAGAGACGCTCCTCGTCGGCAAATCCATGTATACCTTGCCTGCAGCAACCTCAACATATTCTTTCCAGACTCTTTCACCCTTCTCCCGTCCCTCTCCTGCTTCCGGAATGAGCGGAAATGCCATTCCTACCAGTGCTCAACACCATTACAGCACCGCTATCATCAGCAAGACTACCCTTTCCAGTTCCTCTACGCCACTTCCATCCACAACGTCCACTACACAAGCGGCCGCGCCTTTGTTTACCGGCGTCGGTTCATTCTCTCATCATACAAGCTGCCTTCAGGTCCTGCTTTCCTTTGCCATGGCTGGTCTTGTCCTCTTCTGTCTCTAGATATTAACGTTATTGGCGATCAATGCCCCGGAATTACATGTACAGTTATCAAATGTAATAATAATATCAATCTAGATGCGTTCTCAAGCATCCTTAACTTGCAGATATAAAAGCCGCTACTATCATGATGCAGAACTAAGAATTTAAATAGCGCAACGATAAGCTGCTCAGGTGTAGGTACCCCAGCGCATTATAGATCTTGGCCAAGGAACGGGCCAATATAACACATGCTGCCTAGACACAACAACAGCTTTTCGTCACAGAGAGTCAAAACAAAAAAGGAGGGGGGGGGTGGGGGGGGGAGGGAGAACCCTGGGTTGCGGATCAAG